>VSMD01032702.1:0-20907 GCA_008750895.1 Mirza zaza
TGAGACAGAGTCTCACTTTGTTGCCCAGGCTAGAGTGAGTGCCGTGGCGTCAGCCTAGCTCACAGCAACCTCGAACTCCTGGGCTCAAGCGATCCTCCTCCCTCAGCCTCCCAAGTAGCTGGGACTACAGGCATGTGCCACCATGCCTGGCTAATTTTTTCTATATATATTAGTTGGCCAATTAATTTCTTTCTATTTATAGTAAAGACGGGGTCTCGCTCTTGCTCAGGCTGGTCTCGAACTCCTGACCTCGAGCATTCCTCCCGCCTCGGCCTCCCAGAGTGCTGGGATTACAGGCGTGAGCCACCGCGCCTGGCCAGATCCTTCTTTTAAGCCGGCATGGGGCAGATCCTTGCATGGCGGAGTCCCGCTTCCCGGCAGTGGGCAGTGTCCAGGTTCTGGCCTCCCTGCCCCGATTTCCGGTTGCAGAGGCCACAGCAGCAACAGGTGCACGTGGCTGCTGGGAACCGTGGCTTCCCATACTAAACTGCGCGTGGTTTCCAATTTGCATATACGTAGGTCCAATACAACCTAGGTAAAGTGAGATCCTTTCTTTACGTAAGCAACACGGCCGTTGCTAGGTAGAATGCCCGGTAGAATCACACACAATTTCACTTTTATCTAAACATTTCATATGACTTAATTAAACTTTCAAAAATTTAAACAAAAATTTCAGCTTTAATTAAATTTAAATTCTACAATGAAAGTGTGTTTTGCTTTATAATTTTAACTGCTGACTTTGAATGTTTTAGAGGCAAAATAATGTTTGCAAACATGACGAATCATTTAAACCTTTTTATGTTTGCATTGAATTTACATTTCTGATAAGAATACAGTCCAAATGTGTACACTTGCATATAGCTTGACTTGGGGTCCTTTATCTCATTAATGTTACTAAAAGACAAATTCATGTGAAAATCTTGCTTATACAACATAATTAATGATTATACTGAAATGAGGCAAGGAAAATAAACTTTATGGAGAAAGTACATGGTAATTTATGAATTATGGATGTCTTTATTGTTTTTGCTTATTCGAACATTGCTGCCCCGTGAATAAAACCCCCAGACACGTGCAGCAAGCATTCAATTCAGTCACTGATATTTTGGCAACTTTCAGCCATATGAAAACCATAGCTGTTCGCATATTTTTTTTGGTTTCATCATTATGAAAGCAAGAGGATAGCCAATATTTTATTTAAAGGTTTGCTGGCTCAATTTTCTACTTTCTAAATGTTTAGACCTTGTGTCTGTGGCCTTCCGATCGTCCTCTCCCTGCAGGCCCTGTGTGTGCTAAGGGCAGAGCCACCTGCAAAGACTCCGGACAAGCAGGACGTGCCTGACACCTGTCTTCCTTCCACACCCTCCTCCAGCACGGCAGGGAATCCTGTTTGCAGGCGCTTCAGGTGCACGCAGAGCTGACCCAGTCTCTTCCCTGCACCATCGTCTGTCACCTGGTCACCGGCAATGGCCACAGCACCATCTCCATCCTCTCCTCTCCATCCTCTGCTCAAGCCCAAAGAGCCTTCCGCACCCTGACTCCCGCCACCCTGACCACATCTCCTCTCCTCCTCTTCCTCGCTCCCCTAGACCTGCCAGTCATGTGACCTAGTCAGAGCTCTAGCACTGGCTGTTCCCTCTGCCTGAATGCTGTTCCCGCTGACACCTTGGCTAACTCTCTCACCTCCTTCAATACTCCACTTACACACCACCTTCTTCAGCAGGCTTTCCTATTTCAAATCGCACACGCCCACCTACAGCCCTCCCCGAACCCCCATCCCTCAAACCTGCTATAATTTTTTTCCCTGTATCCCGTTTTACCTTGGCAAGTCCTGTGTCGCTGACTTAGTCATTGCATGTATTTCCTGAGCATTCCCCCTTAGATGCAAGCTCTATGAGGGCAAAGACTTTTTTGCCTGCTTTATTCGTTGGGGTATCCTAGCATAGGTTGGTGCTTAGTAAATAACTATTGAAGAAATGAAAGTGGGCAAAGAAATGTTCTTCAGCAGGGAGCAAGATCAAAGGTGGTAGAAGCAGCTCAGGGGATTTACGATCACTTATCAGTGGGTTTGAACAGAGTCCCGGGGGCAGAAGCACCTGTCTCCAGACAGAGCTTGAAGTCTAGTGCAGAAGCAAGACACAGGCATCGCTGGGCTGGGTGCTGAAGAGGTTTGAACAGAGGGCTCCGGGGGCTTCAGTCCTGGGATGTTTGCAAAGCCCTGGGCTGGGCCCGCCCCCTGTGGGGTCTCGAAGGCCTGGAGAATGTGAAAGCCTTGGCTGAGGTTTGCAGGTAGCCAGCAAAGGGCCCTGATGGGCACCTGGTCTGACCATGAGGCCGCTGCCCTTGCCTCCCATGCCAGACCCCGAAACGGAGATCTGGCCTGCTGAGTCCCAGGGATCCCCTGGTTGTGAGCAGTGGAAGAGCCTGGGGAGGAAGACACTTTCAGGCCCTGCTGGTCAGGTGACTTGGGGTAGAGAGACACTGGAAGCTGGGAGAAGGCTGGCCCAGGACCTTCCTGGCTGGGGTCGGGCCAAGTCCCAGGTCCCCAGGCAGCCACCCCATCTTGGCCCCTGCTGTGGCCTCCCAGAGTGGCCAGAGTCAGCAAATAAAAATCCAGGACACCCAGTTCAATTTGAATTTCAGATGAACAAGAGCTTTTTAATATAAATGTGCCCCAAATATGGTATGCATTGTTTATCTGAAGTTCCAAATTTCCTGGGCATCTTGTGTTCTATCCGGCAATCCTACGTCCAGATCACTGGCAGGGCAGGGGCGGATCTCTAGAACCCACCTCCAAAGTTCTCTCCTTCCCCAGCCTCGGGGGTGCAGGAAGACCCTGAGGAACAGCCAGCCTCTCTCCTCGCTCCAGGTAGGCAAAGCCCTTTCTCCTGCCCTCAGGGACGCCTCTCTCTCCGCTGCTGGGCTTCTGCAGCCAAGGCTGGGTGGGGCTTGAATTCAGGGCAACTTCTGAAACATCAAAAGAAGCATTTAACTTTTCCCTGGGCAAGGAAGCCCTAACTCAGGACATAGTCGGTCTGTTCTTCCTGGGGGAGAGAAGGAAAACTCCAATTAAGTCTCTCTCTCTCTTTTTTATTTTTTTGGCTGAGAAGTCCATAGCAGCAGAAAAGGCAAGATACCAGTTATTTCACCAATAACTGACCCTATTACACCGAGCTTTAAAGAATTGGAATATTATGGAACATACTTAATGTGAAATCTATGCAGAGCATAATTCAATTTTGGAAGATCCTGAGCTCCCTGTATGATTCCACCAGACCTACTATTCATCCTATCACAGGGCGAACAGCATGGCGTGACTGTGGGTTCAAGCATCACAACAGCAGCGGTGGAGAGCTTGCCCGGCCGAGAATGACCTGTGCTCAAATCACCCGAGTCTGGAGTCCAGAGATGGGAACATGCAATTTCTTTCTGACTGTTGCTTTCTTTATCAGGAAAAAAAAATATGCATCTTGCTAATCAGAAATAAGCTCGTGTCGCACAACAAAACGGGGCTCTGTCTCATTCCCCCAGGGAGCTGCAGCATTTTGGTTGTGGCGCAGTCCTCACTGACCGCGCTTTCTTTCAAGGTGCGGCCTACTTAGCCGAATGAGCAGAGCACATCTATAATTAGAATTATATGCAAAATGAAAAGAATCTTTAAGGAACATCTCTGGGTCCTCATCGTCTTAAGCATCTGTTGCCATGGAAGCCGGCGAGCGGCTCCAAAAATCCGGAGAGGTAGTGACGATGGCCCACTCGCCGCTGAGGGGCCCCTTTAAATAAAGTTGCCTTTTTTCCTTTGGATTCTGAATAAACATAAACCTGGGTTTTTAGTGCAAAATCCTGATTTCAAGGTTATTGATGCCATACTAAATTAATACAGTCTGTGCGACAGCACACGCCAGCCCAGCAAAGCCAGGGTTACTCCTGTCTTCTGAAAGCCTGACATTTGTTTTTCATCATGAACTTAAAGGTCAGGAGCTACAGATGGATCAGAGTACCTGCCTGAGTTTACATTTACATGCATTTTATTTTATTCCCACATGCGCTTTTTATGAGATCCATCACCAGAATAAAACTGTAGCACTCCCGTATTCTCCAGACTGGCTAAACTAGGAGAGTTGTCAAGCTGCTATCTCTACATAATTTGAATTAAAATAAGAAATATATGCTGATTTGATATTTCAAAAGCAACAGCTTTAAGTTTAACATTGGCTAAAACTGGCCACCACGGAGCCAGAGCTCGCGCACACGTCTCGATGTTGCTTATCGGTGTAATTTTGGGGGGAAGGGAGGGTTGATGGTAGAATGTAATTCTGATGTGCACTTTTTATCTAAAGCCATAGACCTCTCACTACCCAGCTGATCTCGACATGATTAGCCAATGATCGATTCAGAATTGACGGGGAACACATGCTTGCTCTTCTCTTTCACAGATGAATGTTTGTGTTTGTGTTTCTGCTCAAGGGAAGCACGCCGCCGTGCTACTGCGTTACTACGGTAGCCTCCTTTTTTTTTTTTTGTGATACCAAATAACATTTTATATTTTTTTACCAAAATACCTGTGGAGCTGACAGAGCAGTGTGCATTCATTTTCCTTGATTTTGTAGTGAGGGAAAAGGCTAGCATGAATAATTCAAAAATAATGCTGAGACTGTTAAGATTTAGTATTGGAGAGGTCATCACAGCTGGGAGAAATGAGCTAGGAGACTATTACTATTCCGCGATCTTTGAATCTCAAGGTGACATCATTATTATTTCTCTCTGTCTGTGATGTGATGCTGCAACCGGCTTATGGCTGGGTTTCTCGTGTCGGGGAGAAAGATCAACTACACACAGACCTCAAAATGTGAACCATAAGCATAGTGCCCAATAAAACTGTCATTAACTGTCCCCACCATCTCGGCTGCCTGCTTCCAGGTCAAACTGCTTTAAAAATGATAACTGACATTGAAAGTTTGAATAAAGAGCATTCATTCTAAAGGGAGCCATTTCTTAGCCACACGACTCAAACTCTTTAATAACACTTGCTAATTTCAGTCTCAACTGCCAAAAGTACCCTAATGATGGGCTTAGCACGGAGGATGCTTGGAAGAATGAATGCAAACCCTGGCGTCCCCCCTGGAAAGATAGAGCCCGGGCAACACCCCTGGAAAAATAGGTCTGTTACTGGATCCACACCAACCGCCAGAGCTCTCGAGCAAGCGTAAAGCAGCCCCATGCAACCCTGTTTAATGTATTCCTGTTTTCAACCAGAAACGGAAAGATATTCACCAAAAAATAAAATGCATGCTGGAGTAGTGTTTACAGCGCTTCTCTCGCCATTTGTTACCGCTACCTAATCAGTGATACATCTTGCTTTCTCTGGAACGGGATTAAAAAACACCTCTATATTCAAAAATATTAAAATGGAATAGAGAGCTATTACGACTGCAAAAATCCCTTCTTTTCTGTCCCCAAAGGGTCCCTCCATGTTTAAAACATCTTTTTCACTTCACAGAATTTTACAAGCCTTCCCACCAGCTTACTTTTTAATTAAAATGTTCCTGTTAGTGTCAGAACTCTGAAACATCACATCGGGTTTAAAGGTTTAACAGTTCGTAGCATTTGTGATTTTTGTAAGAGGGGATATAGAAGCACCATAGATTTATGCTTTTAAGTGGTGCAAAAACATGTGAGTGCGTGTTCCCCCCGCTTCTCCAACCGGTCCCCACACGTCCGTGGTGGCCCTCAGGTCCCCCTGACTGTTGGAGGTGGTGGCTCACAAATGACACTCCGCAGCCCTGCACCTGGAGCCACGCTGGGTTTTTGGGTTTTGTTTTCAGCGTAGTTTTGATACCGATGAGTTATTTCTGCGTCTGCTATCCAGTGACTGATGAGTCTCTGCTTTATTTCCCCAAATTTTATTTACAAAATGTATAATTTGGAATTTATTGTGAAATGTGAAGTTAAAATGAAATGTGTGTGGGAGAGTCACCGTTGGCTGCCTTCCTAAAAGGCACTTCTCGTCCTCTTCTTGCATCTGTCCTTACCTCCCTCTCTCTCCTTCCCGACTCCTTCCCGGGCACCCACACGGGGATTGAGAGAGCCACGCCGGGACTCGCCCCCGGGGTTGCGGGTGGAAGGGTGGAAGGCGTCAGAGTGGTCTCGGGGCCACGGGGCGCCTGACCGGCCCCTCCTGGAGGTTCTCTCCCTCCGCTTCCGTCTCTGCGGGACGGCCAGGGCCTCGTCGTCGAGCCACTTTGGCGAGGTTCCCGTGTCTTACATGCACATGCGCCCCGACTCACAGCGTGCATGCAAACACAGGGTACCCGGCCGGCGGCTCCGAAAAAGGAGGGGTGCGTGGCGTCCCCGACGGCCAGGCTCCACGCCCAGGGCCAGCGTGACTTAGGGAAGGCGGCAGTCGGGGGAACGTGGAGGTGCCGTTGGCTGGTTGGTTGGGTGGTAGGTAGGTAGGCACTGTTCAGCTGAGAGGAACACAGTAGTCGTTCTTTTCGAAATAGCAAAGGGAAATTAATGGCATGGAATACAAGAGGAGTTGAGGATAAAGGCGTAAAGCAACACAAGTAACGTAAATACATGCTCGCGGCACGCAGTATGTGTAAGGTTATTTTTTTTAAATCGACAAGGACTATGTTTTAACCTCCCGTGTTCTGGCACCCAAATTCTCAGACGTTGTCCTGCCTGGAGGGCGCCTCGATCGCGGTGGGCAGTGCTGCGGCTGACGGCTCACCCCGCTGAGGGCTTACCCTGGGGGCTATCGGGCCTCCGCACAGACAGGCACTTAGTCCCACGTTAGTGTCGGTGGCCGCCAGAACAAATGACCACAAGGCGGGTGGCTTCAGACAGCAGAGATGTATCCTCTCGGAGCTCCGGAGCCTGGAAGTCTGAAATCAGGGTGTCGGCGGGGCTGGTGCCTTCCCAAGGCTCAAAGGGAAAACCTTTTCTCTCCTAATTCCCGGGGGGGCTTCCGGCAAAGCTTGGTGTCCTTTGGCTTGCGGAGGCATCACTCCCATCTCTGCACCTGTCTCCCTGCGGCTGTCTCCTGCGTCTTCATTTCTTCACGGAGCGTTTTCCCCTCCGAGTCTCTGTCCCCAAATCTCCTTCTTCCTATACGGACGCTCATCCCTGGAGTATGGCCTTCCCTGATCCAGGGTGCTCTTCCCTGGTTTGCATTTGCAAAGATTCTATTTCCAAATAAAGTCACAGTCCCAGGTACCGGGGGTTAGGGTCTGAGCATATCTGTTTCGGGGGGCACAATTCCACCCGCCATGGCCGCTCCTTGCCAGATGAATGTCTCGCTTCTGGGGCAGCGGGGTCCACAGCCCACGGAAAAGACATGCCCTGGCCTGGTTTTGAACACCCAAAGCCGCCCACCCGGTGTCCAGCATCTTAGAGAGGATTTCTACGATGTCGTAACAGGCTTCCAGCCTCTCCTGCCCCTCCCCACGCAGAGCCCAGAGACGGGGCAGGGAGCTGCAGAGCCCGTGCAGATGCTCTTGCTCTGGGGCCGGGTCCCACCACGGGGGCTGCCTTTGAAGTTGGCGGCCACTCTCGTACCACGGGGACAGAGCTGAGCAGGGAGACCCGGGCGGACTGTGCTCTCCCCACCGACACCCTGTTCAAAGAGAATAGTTTGGGCAAATAGCTTACCAAATAATGAATAAGCAGCAGGGTCTGGGCCGGCGCGACAGGGGCCTTGCTTGTAAGGGCCCCTGCCCTCCCACGTTCTCTGCACCCTGCTGGTGCCCCACTGAGCTGGGACTGAGCCAGGGAGGGAGGCAGCCCCTTGTCCTTTCTCTTTCTTTAAACATTTAGTGTCTATCTTGCTGTCCTGAAGATGCTCCGTACTGACACAGGTGGAACACAAACGTGCTCACCTGTGCCTGCAGAAAATGGGAGGCGGGGCACGCACAAGGAGCCCGGCTTTCCTTGGATAGGGATGACTTGAGCACTCTGAAGGCTTCTCTCTCCAAGCTTTCAGAGGCTGTATCCCCCTTTGGTCCATAATCACAGCTAATGGGCTGGCCACACAGGCGTCAGGGGCATAAAATGGTCTAACACTACATTGACTATAAATAGCAAAGCCATAAGTGACATTACTTTGCAGATAAGAAACAATCACATCATTAAGCAAAGGTGTTTAGTGTATCAGTCACCCTAACTTTGATTTATTGCAAGGCATTTGTCTGTCACCAGCACAATGGAAGCTATAATGCAGCTCAAGGGTTTAAAGAGAAAATTAAGATGAATATTGCTGCTAGCACTTGGGTTTGCACAGATGCAAAATGGGCGGGCTTCCCCGGCTGCCTGCAGGGCTGGCCCCAGCCCAGCCTCCAGGCCCAGAGGCTAAGGGCCGCCTGCGGTGGCAGAGCAGCGAGCCCTGGGGCTCCAGGTGGGGGTGCCCAGGGCAGGAAGTGGTGACACCAGAGGGAAGAGCTCCCCACACCCCGCCCTCTCCAAAGGGAATAATGCATTCCAAACGGCTGGGGATCCCCCTTTTATTTGAGACTTTACACCAGAAATACGAAATGGAAACGAGTTATTTTGACGAATACAATGTTTCAAGAAGCAGTCTTGTTAAACACAACTGCTCCTGTGTTCAATTCTGTTTTAATCTTGCAGAAAGTTCTGGAAACCTACTGCAAGTCAGGCTCTGAGCCAGGCCTGGAGGTTCGAGGCGGGCAGCTCACGGAGTCTGTTTTCCGGGAATCGCAGTGCACGCGGGTCGTGGCTTGTTGGCGGGGTCAGCCTGAGATGGTTGAAGAAGCAGCTGAGACAGAGCGAGGAAAGTGTGGTCACTGAGGCAGGTGGCCTGGGAGGATTCCCAGGAAGACACAGGTCCCCTCTGGGCAGGAAGATCAGGTCCCTGAAGGCTGGAGAGGTTCCACGGCAACTGGGGGGCGGGGCGCCGGAGGTTTTGCAAGGGGATGCTTGTCCAAAGACATGGGGCTGGCTCGGTGCAGAGTCCTAATGCACTGGAGTTCACTGGCCACATGCAGAGTCGCTGGGGGGGAAAAGTCTAGAAAGACAGTCCAACGGCATGAGGAAGTGTCTTGGGTGGGTGGGCGAGGAGGTCACCCTTATCGTGATGGGAATCAGGGCCCTGAGGCTTCTGCTCTGGAGGACATGCACAGCCGGACCTAGAGACTGGACGAGGCAGGAGGAACCTGCCTCGAGGGGAACAGCAGAGTGCAGAGGTCAGGCAGAGGTCAGCGCCCAGCCCACCCCAGGGCGGCAGGACACAGCCCTGGGAGTCCTGTCCATAAGGACCACGAGGGAGAAAGAGTTTTTCCATCTAGACTGTTGAAAAAGAGACACTGGAATTCATGTCCCTTTGGACTTGTGGTTATTAGACGTCTCCTTGGAAACACAAATGAAACGCTATCCAGTTACGAAAATACTTCACTTACTTTAAAACAAGTGTCCATCAATCATGAATAGTCATTACATCAATCAATTAAATCATTAATAATCATTATCCATCATTAATAATTAATAATGATAATTAATAACGATTACCCATCAATCGAGAATCATTAGATCATTGAGCCAATCAGGCATGAACAATCCCCGCCCCGTGCTGGGCCGTGTGGCTGGTGAAGGAGCAGTCTGGGTGGGGCCCCTGCACAAATCCCCACAGCCCCAGCTCCCTGCAGAGTTCTTGCACCCCGGCCCACCCAACACATCCACCTGGATGCCCCGGTAGTCGGCAGATCCCGGGAAGGAAACTCCGTTCTCACCCTTGGGAGCAGTCTGAGAACTCAGGATATCTGCCTGTGTATCGTGTGAGTTTAGAAATGGTAATGCTAGCTCAGAAAAAAAAAAAAACAAACAAACAAACAAGGAAACACCTTATTCTTGAAGATTTGGGTTGGTAAAAGACATGATTTCTATGCCACTACAAAATCTTCTCACCACTCGCTTAAAAGTTCTATGAAAATCTGAGTAGCCTCTATGGCTCACTTTCTGCAAGCAGCTCTTTCAAAAAGGACTCAGCTGCGGCATTTCACCGCGATCCTTCACCGTCTCACTGCGATCCTTCAGACCAAACAGTGCCTCAGCCGACGCCAGGAACAGCATCGGCCCAAGTGGGGGCCCCTTTGCCAACCTGTGCCCAGGGTTTGAAAGACGTCGGCGTGCCCTGCACTCATCCCACCGACATTACTGCATTACCGGAGAGTCCGACGTCCTCAGACGTGCTGAGGGTCTGGCTGTGGAAGTGCTCTGGGGCTGCAGGAGGGGCCGGGCGAGGCTGGGGGAGCAGGTCACCCGGCTGTGCCTAGGTCAGTCCAAGCCCCACAGCTGGAAAACGGCCGCCAGTCAACCACACTCTCCAACAGCCCTCCAACGGTCTGAGGGACAGGGAACTGGCCCCCTGCTTAAAAAGTTTGAGGACCCCTGCTCTAGACAAAGGAAGCAGCGTTGTTTTGCATCCGGGCAGAGAGGCTCCAGGCAGCCCTTCCACCTCCTGGACGAGCCTCCCAGCCAGGATGTCTACCTCTGGCCGGCGTGTGTCTCCGCTTACTCTCGGAGGGCATTTGCCCAGGTGCTGTAGACCCCAGCTGGGTGTCCAGCTAGCACGTCCTAATGAAGGTCCCGTGGGTCTTCGCTAGCCTATGCCCCAAGGACATGCTCGTTTCCGACAACCTGAACATCCATCTTTACTGTAAGTCGAATCTATTCAGGTAGATGACCTTCCAAGTCTAGGGACTTTTTGACAAGTGGTAAATGGACTGTTTTCTTTCCATAACCCACACGTTCCTCTGCCGAGGACCTGGTGAAAACTCCACTCCCAGTGCCTTGGCTGTGGGATGGAAGCGTCTCTGTGTGGGTTCCTAGCACTGAGCACCCAGCGCCCTCCCGGGGCCTCTCCCACTTCCTCGGAGTGCCTGCCAGCCTCACCTTCCCTTCCCCTGCTGCCACGAGCGGCTGCCCTGCGTCCTGGCTGGTCTCGCAGGTGCTAGGCTCAGCGTGGGCTTCCCCATCCACCGCAGCAGCCCTTCCACCTCCTGGACGAGCCTCCCTGCCCGGATGCAAAACAACGCTGCTTCCTTTGTCTAGAGCAGGGGTCCTCAAACTTTTTAAGCAGGGGGCCAGTTCCCTGTCCCTCAGACCGTTGGAAGGCCGTTGGAGAGTGCGGCACACATTCCACACCCGAGCACCGTGGGCCCGGGACGAGTCGGCTGCTAAGCAGGACAGGCATCAGCCGGCAAAAACACTCGGCGGGCCGGCCGGATAAATGTCCTCGGAGGGCCGCTCGTGGCCCGCGGGCTGTAGTTTGAGGATGCCTGGTCTAAAACGTGGGAGCGGAAGGAGTCATTGACATCCAAACCCAAATCGTTTTCTGGGATCCCTCCTTGAACTGGCTAAGAGTACAGAACGTCACATACTTGATCACCGTGAAGCCAAATATCGAGGGGTGCCAGTAGGGCCACCTGGAGAGGCAGTGTGGACACCCAGACGATGGCATCGGCATAGGAATATAGGTGATTAGCCTTTGCCGAAGATGCCCGTTGTGCATCTCTCAAGCACCGTGCTCAGGGTGCTGTGTCTACGATCTTATTCGATCCTCCTGACTGCTCTGGGCAGTGTGGGCACCAAGATTATCCTGTTGTCCACAGATCCTCATCAGGAGTGTGGCAGTATTCCATGGCCTCAGACTTAGTAAGTATCAGAGCTTGGATTCCAAGGCAGCTCTGGCTGACCCCAAAGTCACAGTGGGGATGGTCGGGTCCCAAAATAAATTCCAGGCATTTCTAGGTGTGGTGCTCCCGCTTTGCTGGGCTTCAGGGTCACCTCGGCAGCTTGCAGAGAATGCAGATTCTTGGGCCCCACCTTCAGGGAGCCTGATCCAGCAGGCCTGGCTGGCTGGGACCCGGAATCTGCAATTTCGGTCAGCGCTGCTGGGGATCCCGACACTGGCACGTGGCTCCCAGTGCTGGGGCTTGCCCAGCCCCTTTCCTCTGACCTCGAGCTGTGACTAGTGGAGACTAAGTGCGGTCCTTGACTTCTGGCCTCCCGGATCCCGCTTCCTGGCCCTCCCTTTCCTCTCCCTGAAGCCCTGCTGCACCACGACTCCCAGTGGTGTTCCAGTCCCACTTCTCTGCAAAGGGGAAGCCGGGACATACTCTAAAATCACTTCCGAAGCAGAGAGGTTGTTGGGCTGCAACACCCTGGAGACCCCCACTTGAATTAATAAGATGTTACAGCTTCTCGCTGGAGGGGTTTAGGCTGGGCTTCCTCAAGGGCCTGGCGGCAGGCTGTCGCAGGGATAAAGTGAGGGGCGGTTCTGGGGTGGGGGGGCACTCACCAGCCGCCTGTGCAGTCAGCGCAGGGAGTGAGAAGGGAGGGAGCTGAGACACCAGTGCTCCTCAGACCTACGTCCGGAGCATCCTCACCCTGGATGGAATGGTCTGGTTTTCCTTGTCCTCTAAGGGTGTGGCTCAAGAGTGCCAGGCTGGAGAATGTCGAGCAGGTGGGCAGAAATTCCGGGGCGCACACAGGTGTTCACGTTGCCCTGCAGTCCGGCTCCCTCCCGCCCTTCCGTTGCTGCTGTCCGAGCGCTTCACAGGGTGCTCTGAGGACCACCTGCACCGAAGTCACCTGGACGCTTGTTAAAGGCGCTGACTCCAGGTGTAGGCACACTGCGTGGGGCGTCCGGCGGGTACCTGGCTCTCTGCATTCTAGTGAGCTCGCCGGATAACACCGACGCTGTATCACAGGAACACATTTGGCTGCAGGAAACAGAATACCTGACCCATGATGGTCCGCCCTAAACGGGTAGAGGTTTGAGTTTACATGTAGAATGGGTAGGCATACGGTCCACCCCCTCCCACCACGGCCTCTGTTCTTGCCTCAACATGCCTTAAATAACTTTCAATCCGCACCTGAGAAAAAGCATCCCAAACATCAGAACTTCAGGGATTAAGGAGACCCTTTCCTGGGGGAAACGCGAGGGCGGAGTGGGAGATGAGTGGGCTCCGTGCCTGCGGGGCGGAGGGGCGACGGGCGGAGGTCGGGTACGGTAGGGAGCCCCGGCGCGCTGGCCGGCGGCAAAGCTGTCTAACCCGGGCCTCGTCAGAGCCTGGGTGGGAGCACGCACGACCTCAGAGTGACACACCTGGCAGGTGAGGGAGCAAGAAGGAAACCTCAGCAACAGATGGGAAAGGAACCCGGAGGAGTGACAGAGGACGGGCTCTTCCCGCATGTCAAAGCTCCAAGCTTCAGCGCCTGGGCTTCTTCTTGAAGGGCTTCCTGGGAGAACTTTCCTGGGAGTGGAGTGCCAGTGTTCCAACTTCTGCGTAGAAGCAGGTGACAAGAAACACCGGTCGGTGGTGTTTCATATCAACAGTGATTCAAATTAATGTTTGCCTGCCTTCCCTCCCTCTCTCCTGATTCTACAAGCTCCACTTCGTATCCAGTGGAACTTACATTTATTTGTAATCTCACTGCTTACACTCCACTGAACAATAAAAGAACAATAAACTTAATAAAAAGCCCAAGTGATTGGAAATTGCTCTGGGAATGGCAGTCCAGTATGAAAGCTATAAATTTACTCGTGTGCTCATGACAATGTCAGCTAATTTTTATGAAAAGCCCATCACGGAACATGGCACCAAAACACTGTGATCACTCGCGTGTCAGCCATCAGACTTCCCCTGATAACAAAATAGAAAATGCATCATAAAATGATGTTTCAAGCCACAAATTCATCTTGAAATGCTCGCTCTATCCAGGAGCATTTCTTTTCTGACCCTGTCTTGCACCTGAACTTTGAATTAATCATTCCTTTTCTACCCTGTTACACAATGCCAACTGGTACCGTTGGGGGGTGGGGTGTCTGGAAAACAACCACCAGAAATATCACCCCGCACGACAAGCTGGATTGGCACCCTTTAGTGAATCTAAGGTAGATATAATTAGTCCAGGGACAAAAGCAGCCATCAAGGAGCCTAAAAACTTAATCTGAACACCATTATCTGCGACGATACACTTTTAAATAAACCACCGGGGCCCCTTTCTCACTGCTCGCGTGGCCCAGTGGGAGTTCACAGTCGCCGGGTCATCCCGGGGGGTGGGGCTGCAAAGGCTAAGAAATCGGGCTTCCTTTTAATGTTTGAAAATATCCTTTTTGCCTAATCGCTGATGGCGGTTTCTAACCTGCTCTTTCAGATTCCCCAATTGTTTCTCATGTTTGAGAAAATCGACTTGGTTAAACAAATAAAACACTTTGGCCGGATGACTGAAAGGGAACACAGCCATCTTAAAGAAAAATGCTCTGTGTAAAGGAGCAAAATCTCAGCAATGGTAATTCATGCCCCCGCCACGGCGAGTTTGTAAACTTTATGGCCGTGAGCTGAGGAGTGGAGCCCATCTCTCCTGACTCCATGTGGTTATAATCATCGATAGATAACGCTGTAACATTTATGGGCACCCGGGGAGGGAGGGAAGGGCAGGGGGAAGAGGAGGAGATCAGAACTAACCCAAAGATAGTTGCTGTGTACCTGGTCGTGGACCCCGCCCCCCGCCCCAGACTGGCTGATTCGTCTCATCTCCCTGGGTCTGGCACCAAGGCGGGGCCCGGGGGACAGCCCCGGATTAGTCTTTGGCTGAACGAGGAGGAGGGCAGGCTCAGGCACTGGCCTGTCTTGAGGACTTTGGGAGCCTAGCGCGTGAGGGGAAAGGTGTGTGGGTGGCGTGAGCAGGGGCTCGGAGCAAGGGACGCAGTGCCCGGCGCCTCCTCTCCACTGGGGAGCGCTTGGCCTGCACCTGTTCTGCAGACACCCGCTGGGGCCCAGGCCCAGGGCCGCAGAGCCGCTCACTCCGGATTGGCTAACAGGCCTTTAACACGCCTCCCCTGGGAAAAGGGGTATATTTGGAGCCATTTCCCAGAAGCCGTGCCCCCACCCCTGATCAGATGCACGACTCCAAATCCAGGAGGTAGCAGGAGAACACTGAGCCAGACTCTGGGGGCAGCTGGGAGGTTACGGCAAGCTCAGGAGGGGCCCAGCCTTCAGGTTTCCCAGGGGATCGGCGCGCCCACGGCTGGCCCTAGTTCTGCAGAGGGGGCCGATGCTGGAGACACTAGCTCCTAGACTGCAAAGGGCCTTACTTTATTTTATCTTATTGTTAGGGTGACGTGCAGTACTTTGTTCCGTCCGCTGCTACCTTCCCTCTCCTGCCCTTCCCAACACCAGGCTCCTGCTTACCTTCCAGGACGAACTGAAATCCCGCTTCCTCTGGGAAGCCGTCCTGGGCCCTTCCAGGTAAAACCCATCTGTCTACTGTGTCCGCACAGCCTCGGTGGCGCCAGATCACAGTCACCTGAGTCCTCCCCTGCCTCCCGCCTGAGCGGCGGGCAGCCTGGGCCAAGTGCCCACACCTGAGCATCGTGGCGCCGTCCGTTCTCAGCAGGGCCTGCCACAGCGTGGTCCTCAGCACGCAGTCGTTTTCTGAGTGTGTTGAAACATAACTTACTGTTAGGGCGTGGTTTGGTTTTTTTATTTCTTAAATAAACTTTAAAAAAATGGGCATCTTTGTTTCCTCTGCAAGATGGCGTGCAGCTTGCAATTTGAATAAGGAGCATATCGTGTGCAACCAACTAAAAAAAAAAAAAAAACCTTGGTGTTTATTTTTTCAGAAGTGCACTAACATCACACAAATAAAATTAAAGCCACTTTGGTAAAGGCTGAAAGTTAATACTAAATCAATCAAGCCCTAGTGCTTAGCAATACAGCAATTTTTCCCCCATTTCGAGGGTGTTTAGAACTTAAGGGTTGGTGCCTCCGTATGATTAATTATCAGGATATGCAGCAGTGAATATTCGTCTGTGAACGCCCATTTATTGCAAGGTAGGCTGCAAGAGTTTTCTCCCTGTAACATCACCAGCTGCAGTGTTTTCTAATTCCTACTGGAAGTGTGGCTTAAACTCTCCCTGCTAAATTTAACTCAATCAAGGGAGGAAATGTGGAGCTCCACTGTCCTCTGCAAAGCCATTGACTTAACAAATTTTGCATTATTTCATCAGCCCAAGATCACATTATTATTGTAAACTGGATGCATTGTACATTGCTTTGTTTCATCTGCCAAGCTATAGAATCTCACAAGTCTTCATTCTAACCCAGTAACATCCACTTTGGTCTTTTGTGTGCAAAAAGAGGCATTTTAGCGGCAATCATTTAAAAAGGAACATATAGAGAGATGGGTGACTGATTTATATTCCATCCCTGTGTAATTAAGAGACAGCTTTTGATTTCAATGAAATGACAATTGCATAATGGATTTTGAAAGCAAGATAAATATGAAGAGGCAGCGACATTTATGAAGTACACAGGGAGAGATGCAGTGAGATTTATTTTTCAAGTGATAAAACGTCATCCAATCACAATATTCACTTTTATGGTTACAATTTGCCAAATGATCTCAAATCTTGTTAATTAAAAGAAGGGGGTAGGGTGACATGGCCAAAAACAGAAGCAATGTCTCCTGTGCTTTGAAATGGAAAGACGCGTGCTGATCTTAGGAACAACCCACCTTAGAGGAAAGCAATTGCTTGGAAATATCTAACCAGTGAGTATTTTCTCATTCATTGTTGTCTTTGTATATATCTCTAGTTACTAAAACTCGATTTATAGTAAACTATCAAAATATCTGAGTCTTCCTTTTTTTTAAAGTTTCTTATTCTCAAGTATTTGATTTCTAGAAACTGCTATACAGTAATACATTTTTTTTTTTCGGGACCAGTATAGTTAAGGGAGACACTCTGCCTCTTACCCAATGCTTGGCTTAAGTTTTTAAAATTAAGGGTTTTTTATCTTGCCCACAATAAGTATAAGGGTGAGGATAAGAATGGAGACATCTATTTTGGCTCCAAGCCAGTGCAAATTGGCCAAGAAACAAGCTCCCTATAATTTGAAGATCTGCAGTAAAAAATGGACCTATTGTTTTCGCCAGCCTTTATTTAGCTGTTTGTAATGAAAAAAAAAAGTTTCTATATTGCTTTCAAGAAAACCATTCTTATAACTTTCAATTCCACAAGGCAGAAAAGTTAGTCATGGCGAATAAATGCACAAGGTTCTATACGAGATTTCTGCTTTGGTAGTTCCAATATCCCATAGCTGTGTTGATAAAACTGGGATTGCTTGTCTCCTAGAGTCTAATGCCCACCTTTTAAAAATAAAAAATGTGCTCGGACTCACTGGGATAACACTAAAGAAAAATAGAAGTGAGTTTCGTGCATAGTGCCATTGCAGGGGTCGTGACCTATCTTGTTTTGAGTAAGGTTGATGAGAACTGATCTCTGAGTTGAGCACAAATCGAGGCATAACAAGGAAAACAAAATGCAACCTCGTTTTAACGCAGAGCACATTCTGAATGTATCAGCAGATCGATAGTTGGACATTTTTATCTTTTGACTTACACTTACAAAATGACAAACTTGGGGGCACACACTTAACGTAGGTGTGGTGGCAAACATTGCTAGCTGTCCTCCAATACCCATTGTCACCTCTTTTGCCAGCAATGACATTTTTAGGGCCGGAGGAGTGCCTAGAATGAAGATTACATCTCCCTCTGCCCTTGTAGCTTATTGAGGCCAAGTGACCAAGTTCCAGCCAATGGGACGTGGGCGATTTCCCAGTAGTAACTGTACAGGGAGAGTTTAGGTCCCCTTCCCTCTTTCTTGCCCTTCCTGCCAGTTGCCACAAGTGTAGGGCAAGGAGACATCTGGGACCAGTGGAAGAAAGCAGGCCTTGGGATGGATCCGTGATGACCATTGCCACTCACTCAGCACTTACTGCATGCCTTACACCAGTGATCTCACGACAGCTTTATGAAGTCGACACTGCTATTGTTCCCGTGTTACAGACGTGGAAACTGAGGCACAGAGAAATGACATGACCAGTAAATGGCAGAGTTGAGACTTTCATCCAGGCAGTCTGGTGTCAGGGTCCATGCTGTGAAGTGACACCCAATACCGCTGTGGACACGGAAGGGGCACCAGAAAGAAGGGCCTGGGTCCCCATGCCATGAGGCTGTCCCACTGACTTTGCACCGCCTGGCCAGGACTGTTACTATGTTTCTCTGTCAAAGTAACCAAACCCATATCCTGAAGAATGAAAGGACAGTGGACAGCGGGCATTATCTGATTAAAATACTTGGGAAGTTAGGCAAACCTGGGCTAAACGCCCACTTAAAACAACAAGGCAAGAAACCCACAACTGAAAGCAAGTCAAGCTGCAACCAAAACCTGAACCCCAATTTCAGAAGCGCTGACATCCAATAAAACACATTTACTGTGTTTCAATCCAACCCCCGAAATCCAGGGTCTCATTACAAGGACAACTGTGCTCTCCTGGAGAAAAAGTTGCATGTGAAATAGTTTTTCCAGAATGTATCTTTTATCTTTTTTTCCTGATAGAAAATAATGTGTTGTGCTTCTGCTTAATAGAAGAATAGCCCCTGTTCAGGTAAAGGTAATATAAAGGTTACTCCTTCGGGGGTGGGGGCTAAGGCAGATTGAAGCAATATTCAGGATTATTATGGCTTTACAAACACTGTTCAGGGGCACTTACTTTTGTTACATTTATTTTACTGTAAACCTTTTTGTTTTTCCCGAAGTTAGTGATTGCCTCGTTTTTTTTTAATTTGCTGGGATTTTCCATTGGCTTCGTACCCCAGATCTTTGCCTGGAGCGTAAAACTTCTCAACACAATCACACGTCGGGAGACGGATCAGTTCCGTGTTAGCGGTCAGCATCATTCTCAGACTCTCTTCTCCCTCTTGGCTTCCTGGCAACACCCTAGGAGAAGGTATACCCAAGATTACGTAACTGAAAGTGCTGATTCTACTCTCACTCTTGGCTATCAAAGCCTCACACTTTGGCTATGTATAGAAATCTAGGCTGTAAGTAATCTCATCACTCCCTCGTCACCTAGCTTCCCGTGTTCCCGCTGATAATGCTCATTCTTGTTTTTTTGTACGTGACCTAGTTCCTTACCATCCTTGCAGGGAACTTTTAGAATCTTTATGCCTAGTGTTCTAAAGTTTTATAACAATTCACTTTAGTGTAGACTATCTGTATTCATTGGATCGTACATTTGATGGACTTAAATCTCGTGACCAATGGCCTTAGCTCTAAGCACATTTTTTAAAAAACAATGCTTAATTATCTCCCAGTCATTGGCTTTGCTTTCTCCTTGCGACACTCCTACTATTCAAATGTTAGAGCTCCTTGATTAATCCTCTTAAGCTCCTTATCTTTTTTCTCCTATTTTTCATCTCTCTTTTTTTTTTTTTGTCCTACTTTTCTTGGAGATTTCCTCAATTTTATCTTCTAAATCTCCCAGTGCATTAAGAAACATTTTTACCGTGCTTTTAATTTGCAAGAGCTCTTTATTTTCTGAATGTTCCCTTTTAAAAAATAGCCTTATATTTTTGTTTCATGAAAGCAAAAGCCTCTTGTCTCTGAGAATATAAATTGCATGTTTATTCGACATTTTATGTTCACTCCATTGTCTGTTTCCTAAGAGTTCTTTGTCTCACCCTGTTTATTTATTTTGACCTCAGTCTTTCAAATTAGTGGCTTTCCTTAAACACATGGGGACTGTTGGCCGTCTGGTTTGAGGCACGACCAGGCTCATCGGAAATGTGATCTGGGAGTGGGGCCTTGTGGCTGGCAGCCTTGCCATCTGACTTGCTGGCAGCCCTGGTGCCATGCGGTGGGGCTTCATTCAGCTTGGAGGGTCTCTTCTCTTGAGTGGGCCAGTTTCGTCAGAGAAGAATACTCCAGATGCTCATCTGGAGGCGGTAAGTTCTAAGAGCTCAGAGGAGAAACAAACGAGGCATCTTACCATTCGATGCTCAGACCCCTGCTTAACTTCCCGCTTTCAATATGGCGCCTCATGTCCCCCTGCAGTGGCCTGATGTCCCCAAGTCCAGACACTCTCAGGTTCAGCCCCTCCAGAGGACAGTGTCCTGTCTGTTTTATGTCAAGGAGGAGGGGCTGCCTGGTTGGGGGAGGGGAACTTGGGGTCTAAGCTCTCTTTATTTTTTTTTATTTTTTTTTTTTTGAGACAGAGTCTCACTTTGTTGCCCAGGCTAGAGTGATTGCCGTGGCGTCAGCCTAGCTCACAGCAACCTCAAACTCCTGGGCTCAAGTAATCCTGCTGCCTCAGCCTCCCAAGCAACTGGGACTACAGGCATGCGCCACCATGCCCGGCTAATCTTTTTTTTCTATATATATTAGTTGGCCAATTAATTTCTTTCCGTTTATAGTAGAGATGGGGTCTCGCTCTTGCTCAGGCTGGTCTCGAACTAATGAGCTCAAATGATCCGCCCACCTCGGCCTCCCAGAGAGCTAGGATTACAGGCATGAGCCACCGCGCCCGGCCTAAGCTCTCTTTATTTATGCATTTTATTTTTTAAGGGACTGTCCAGTTGCTTCTGTTTTGCCAACCATTGTCTGTGCTGATGCCATCGGAAGTACAAGTGCCTCCAAATCTAAGCCTTTCTGGAGTTTTGCAGCATAAATCAACTGACTAAGTTCTCACTGGGAAAGTAGCTTTCAGCTCTTTGTGCTGTTCTCCATGGTACACTCATCCATCCGCTTTCCGTCACCCCCAAAACGCGGGATCTTTCCTTGTTGGCTGTCAACCCCTATCCTGTGTGCTTGGGCCTTACGGGTTCATGACTTTTTATAATTCCATTGCTGTAATTTAGTGGTATTTCAGGAAGGAATGGAGACAAACACGTGTGTTCAGTCTGCCATAGTTAACTGAAAGTCTAGTTTTTACTCCTTATTTTTATTTAAAAATTATTTCTAAAGTTGAAAAATCATGAAGACAAATGAAATTATTTTAGAAATAAGTTAATTATTTATGCAAGGCAGAAAGAGGATATTATGAA
>VSMD01032705.1:0-35122 GCA_008750895.1 Mirza zaza
GCAATTAACACATATTTTGTACACTATATGTACTACACGCTGTATTCTTACAATAAACTAGAGAAAAGAAGATGTTACTAAAAAAATCGTGAGGAAAAGAAAAATATATTTACTATACATTAAGCGGGATTGGATTACCATAGCAGTCTTCATCCTCATCTTTATGCTGAGGAGGAAGAGAAGGGGTTGGTGTTCCTGTCTCAGAGGTGGCAGAAAATCAGCATGTAAGTGGACCCACATGGTTCAAACCTGTGTTCTTAAAGGGTGAACTATATATGAGCTAGGGGAGAGTGTAAGACGCAAAGCATATAAAGGCATTTTTGCTCTTTCCCTGCCACCACCCAGTCGTGCGGAGGCGGAGGCTTGGGTGCTTCCAAGATTCGGCTTCACCCGTAACCCACCGCCATGGCCAAGGAAGGCATTGCTGCTGGAGGTGTAATGGACGTTAATACTGCTTTACAAGAGGTGCTGAAGACCGCCCTCATCCACGATGGCCTTGCACGTGGAATTCACGAAGCTGCCAAAGCCTTAGACAAGCACCAAGCCCATCTTTGTGTGCTTGCATCCAACTGTGATGAGCCCATGTATGTCAAGTTGGTGGAGGCCCTTTGTGCTGAACATCAAATCAGCACAAAGGCTGATGACAACAAGAAACTAGGGGAATGGGTAGGCCTTTGTAAAATTGACAGAGAAGGGAAACCCGGTAAGGTGGTTGGTTGCAGTTGTGTAGTAGTTAAGGACTATGGCAAAGAATCTCAGGCCAACGATGTCATCGAAGAGTACTTCAAATGCAAGAAGTGAACAAATAAAAACTTTGGCTCATGTTCCTTAAAAAAAAAAAAAAGGCATTTTTGAGGGACTGGCTTTTATTCCAAGTGACACAGGCAATCACTAGAAGGTTCTGAGCTGAGTTTTTAAAAAAAAAAAAAAAAAAAAAAACAGTAGCTCCTATGTTGAAAGCAGATTATAAGGGAGGGCTAGGGGAAGGAGAGGATGAGGTTTGGACCAGGGTGCTGAGACGCGGTCAGATTCTGAATATATTTTGAAGATGGAGCCAATAGGAGCTGCTGACAAACAGGAGAATCAAGGATGACCAAGCCTTTTAGCGCAAGTAACAGAACAATGAATTTGCCATCAACCAAGATGGGAGACTATGAGAGAACATTTATGAGGGAGAGATCAGTTCAGTTTCAGCCTGAGTTTGAAACGAGTTTGAGATATTAGACACTCAAGGGGAGATGCTGAACAGGCAGTTGTATATATGAATCTAGAATTCAGGAATACAAGTTATAGCACAGATTTAATTTGGTGTTCTTATCTGGCCCTGTGTCTTCTGAAGAGATCAATCGGAGTCACAAATTGAAATGCAATTTCACAGGACAACTGATTCAATACAAAAGCAGGTAGTGCTGCCCTGTTCTCTAGGTACCTTTTTGTCTACCCAGTGGGAAAGACACAGTGAGTGCTGATTCAACATCCCTGAAAACATCGGGCACCAACTGCAGACATTCCAGAGACAACTGCATATTTAAATTCATACCCTTGCCTTTATTACCCTGACTCCCACCCCTTTTACTGATGTCAGCTTTTGGCACTGCCAGCCCCAACGTCCTCTTACCACATGAGATAATCTGACTTATGTGAAACTTCCACCCAATAGTCATGTAAAGATGTTTTTACTCAATACTATTAATGCTTCAGTTTACTTTTCGTTCTGAACAAATGAATCTTCCTCGTTTCTACTTTATCAGCTACAAAGTTGACCTAAGGTTGAAAAATTTCTTCCACTTTTAAATGGGAAAGGCTCACATTTTATACTCAGTATACATTTTATCTTCAGTGTACATACTTTGAAGATGATTTTTTAAAACACTTAGCATCAATATCCCAAAATATATCATCTGGGGAACATAAGCCAGGCAGAAAAGGAGAAATAAAGATTAATTTTCAGGGTGTACATGCTTCTGTTAGTGTTACTGCTTAAATTTTTTTCATTTTTTAACCAAACACAATGTAAAAAAGTTCTTAAGATATTTCAGTGATGTTTACAAATCACAATATGGCTTCCCAAGAGACAAGTCTGTATGTAGCCTTTTGTGTAACAGTTCAGAATCATATTATGCAGTGAACATTCAAAAATCTTTGCTAATAGGAAAGACATACTCCACTTTACCAACAACCAAATACAATCAACCCGTGGCCCTAAAAATCTAGAAACTTTGGGATGGGAATAGTAAGTTAATGAAGCCAAGACCAAATCTGACATGGGCCCTGCTTTTAGAAGTTTTTGTTTCACCTTTAAAATGAACACACAGCTACCAAAATGCAAAGAGGTACACGGATGCTTAATCCAAAGAACTAAGGATATGTAGAAAGAAAGAAAGAAAGAAAAGGCAGGACCAAGAAGAAATAATAGCCATAAACACAAACATGTTGACTGGTCTACCTGTGTGTTTCAAGGAGAGAAAATATTTCAAAGCAGGAGTTCGTGTCCTAGGATCCAGTGACTTGAAGAAACAATGACCGCAGATTCCTAAAAGATTCTATGACCTCAAAAGAAGAACAGATGCAATGAAGTTTAGCTTAGTTCATTTCCATCTGTAAACCTACATGTACTATAACACCACCTTGTAGTAAAGAACATGACAGGTACTAGTACACTATTACCTGCAAAAAATAATTTTAAGAGCGCTCCAAAGCCATACAAGTAATTAAAAGACAATCATGCCTAACACAAAAGGTCATATGATGTAAGATTCCATTTATATGAAATATCCAGAATCGGTGGGTACCAGAGGTTGAGGAGGGTGGTAACTGCTTAAGGGTTATAAGGTTTCCTCTTGGGGTGATGAAAATGTTTTAGAACTAGACACAGGTGGTAGTTGCACAACACTATGAATGCCCTAAATGCCAATGAGTTGTTCACTTTCAAAATGGTGAATCCGATGTTATCTGAATTTAATCTCAATTAAAAAACTAATAATAAATAAAGCTATTTTGTATGTCCTGTTTAATTGTTTAAAAAATATATTTTGTCCCCCAGTCTGTGGGGGAAAAATCAGTGGGATAAAATGGAACAACACAGACACAGACAGAAGATGGCTCAGTATGTTTTCATTCCTAGTTCTCAGGATAGGAGAAAACTGGAACTAACAGTTGCTAAGTGCCTACTATGTCTGGAGTTCAGAAGGGTTCATCTCCTGGGATATTCTTTTTTGCCAGGACAAAATTAAAATAAAAACTCAGATTTCTTGAAATTTCTTCTTAGGACGTGCAGATTCCTATAGCTATCTCTTACATATTCTTGGGACTATATCCAGAGTGATAAATAAAAAATTAGTACTGGGAGTTAAAATACAGCTAAGCCATGCTTAAGGCTTAGCTATTGTCTAATAATACATTAACAATAGTTTAACCTTAACAATCAAAATTTCCTTTACAAAACTGAATGTCAAAGTAAACACCCCGTATAACTAATTTAAATAATAAAATTCAAACATCTAATCTACTCAGATTTCAAAAGTACTAATAGACTCAAGCCACTACTTTTGTGAATTATATCACAATTAACTCATAAGGTCAATAATTGCAGAAAAATCTTGCTCTCACATGCCTCTGCCTTTTAACAGCTCTGAGCTGGGACCAATATTCAAAATTTCCTTAGGAAAGCACTAAAAACACAATACATACAAATCATAATTTAAAATATGGAATCAGCTGGCTACGTGTAATCAGTTCCATAAAGTTTGCAAATATTTACTATATGACATTCATGTTAAATTAACATCAGTATTTTCAAGGTCAACATTATGTCTGTTCAACTTCTTGGAGTCACACATTTTTGTGATATTTTTAACATCTGACTAAAGCTTCTATCATCACAAGATGCTCACACTGTTTACAAACACTCAGAAACAGCAGCTGGTGTTCCTCAGTCACATCTTGTCACAATAAATAGAGTAGCAGTTTTAAACTCCAGGTATGTATTTACTACTGATATGTAAGAACTTTGCTTTAACTTAAAAGTTTTTTCCCCTTAATGATGAAGAGACATATACACAATTAAATGTAGTCAATTTAGTACAAATTTATGACAAGATCACAAACACAGAGGTTCTTAAACATGCATACTTGATAGTATAGCTATCATGCTAAATAAACTAAATGTTAAATAATATTGATTCTGTTTATACCTCTTTTTTTTCCCCCCCCTTAAGATGGAGTGTCCCTATGTCCCCCAAGCTGGAATGCAGTGCCTAACCCCAGGCAAAATCATCCAGCAGTCCAGCCTTGAACTCCAGGCCTCAACAGATCCTTCTGCCTTAGCCTCCCCCAAGTAGCTGGAACTACAGCGGCAACACATCATCAAGCCCAGTTCTTTTCATGTCATTTTTAATACCTTTTCCCTTTCCATTCAAAAAATGCAGAAAACCAGAAACTTACCCACACAAGCATTGAGGAATAGCCAATCAGTCTTTTTCATCCTGTTTTTAATTTGCTTTAGTTTTTTGAAGTCCACTTCAAGTTCCTCTTTGCTGCCAACAGCACCAGCCAATTCAATCCTCTGAAAATCCATTTTCACTTCAGAGTCCCGTTTTGTAGTAGGAGGTGATCTCCTTTGGCTATTACCACTACTGCAACTTCCCCTCCATCGAGCTCTGTCTTGCTCATTTATAATTGAAGAAGCCTCTTCAGTCTCTGCCAACTCTATTGCTTCAATATTATTAGGTCTGGGATGATCACAAACAACACATTTTTTAGCCTTGGCCCAGTTTTCATATGTGCAAATAGAACAAGTCCAGTGCTGGGTCCTTGTATTCAGTTTATTTCTATCATTATATTCCTCACAAGGATCAACGGAAAAAGCAACTGGTCTTGAGCCAGATCCTGAGGATTGAGGAGATTCTGTGGGACTCCTGGTCCTACGCTGGGATAAGCACTGGGTACATCTGATTGCTCTTGGCCAGTTCAAGTATGTACACATATGGCATGACCATTTATTTGCATTTTCCACGCTATATGAAGACTTAACCCGTGGTCTTGCACTAGAGTCTGGACATATCAAGGGACTACTTCCTCCTTCGGTGCTGGAAGGATCCCAATCTCTACCAACATCACTTGAACCACTTTTGAATGGATCTTCTGTAATAATTGTTCCACTGGGTCTCTGGGCACGGCACATGGTGCACTTGATTGCAGACGGCCAGTTTTCGTACGTGCAGTATTCACAAGCCCACTTAATCCCACGCTCTGACATCGTGCACTTCTCGGCGTGAGTCACGTCAAGCAGGAAGCTATAAACGATTGGGACATGGTTATTAAAATAACAGCTGCATAGTTCCACCTCCAAAATATGCCCCCCCAAAAAACATAACCTTCAACTTACAAAATATAGATTCTCAAAAGATGCATGTTAAGATTTCATATTGAATTATCCCAATTTTCTTTTTTGATTTCCACAGTGACATTGGGGATAAATTCCACCAAAAAAAAAACTTAGACCTCAGGATTTAATAAAATTGTACTCTGGAATGCAAAAAGATAGGCAGAAGATAAAGGGAGGTTTGCTATGAGAGGGAAGGAGATTAAAATAGGGAAACCACTAATACAAATGTTTAATTTCAGCCATCATCATCAATTTAGAAAAGTAACAAATAGTTAAAAAACCCAAAGGGAGGAAAACAACACAAACCAAGTAACACCTTAAACACATAACCCTTCTCAAATTATGAACAACATAGAGTATGATTCATGAATTCAGAAGATCAAAGTCAATTCTATAATATTTGCTAAGGGATAAAAGCAGCTTAAAGTGCTAATTATCCACTGCTATTAATTAGCACAGGTATAAAAGAAAGATGTTCTGAAGTAATGGTTACAATTAACAAAGTAATGCTGTAAAACAGTTCTTTGATTGATATTCAGTATCCTCAAAATCTAATTCTATCTGGAGCACAAAAGGAAAACTACATATTACCTATACTTGGGCAAATCAAACTGAGGGAACATCTCTAAGATAACTACTAGCATAATCATTCCAATATAATTTTTTTTTGGAGACAGGGTCTCGCTATGTTACCCAGGCTAGAGTACAGTAGCATCATCATAACTCACTACAACCTCCAACTCCTGGGCTCAGGCAATCTGCCTGCCTCAGCCTCCCAAGTAGCTGGGACTACAGGTGTGCACCACCATACCTGGCTAATTTTTCTGGTTTTTGTAGAGACAGGGTCTCACTATGTTCCCCAGACTGGTCTCCAACTCCTGGCCTCAAGCAATCCTCCCACCCAAGCCTCCCGAAGTGCTGGAATTACAGGTGCGAGCCACCAGGCCCAGCTCATCCAACATAATTTTGAATGTTCATATTCAAATTATTTAAAATTTGAATATTTAAAATATACTCAAAATTCAATTCATATTAAAAATATATTCTCTATTTAAAAGGTCCTAGGATTCAAGGGGGGGCTTACTAACACCACCACTATAATAAAAACCTTATTATTTAATGAAAACAAATTCATAAATGAAGCAATACATAGCAAATTTAATAATGATTTTTTTTAATGCCTTGAATTTAGACACTGGCCACTAAAGCCAACCTCTCTCCATTTTCTTAAATCCTTTCTCAAGTCAAATAATATCATCCCATCATTTATAGTTAGCCAGGAAAGAAAAAGAAATCCTACACAGAGCATAGCAGCTTTCCCCTCTCTTTCTTAGAGACTTTCCCTGAACCTGAAAGCTAAATTTTTCACTTTGGAAGTGTACTGTATTTTGTTCCTGCCTGCTAAGTCCACACCCCATTTATAGTGTGAACTCTGCTAAGACGACAAATTTACTGTAAGAAAGGCTACTATTTAATAGCTAAAATAAAATTCACACTTACTAAGATTTTAGTTTCCATGCTATAACCTCCACCTTGCACATGGTTAGAATAAAAGTACGATTTACAAATCAGACCAAAGACAAGATTCAGTCTTCATGCTGGCTCAGATTCTGACTTCCTCAGGAGATACTGCAAAAGGTGATAAGTGGTTCTGTCTGACTGTGAATAGCTATTCCTGTAAAGGAAACCAAAACTGGATTTCACTTGAGGCCTGCTACTTTATTCAAAATTATTTTTTTAAAAAAAAGCTTTAATCAATTCTCCATTTTAATTCTACTCATTTATTTTAATAATAGACTAATATGTTTAGAATTTTAAGTTAACACGGCAATAAAATTAACTAATTTGGTCAGCCAAATTAAACATGGGAAAGACATTTTTTCATATAACCTTAAACATGTACATGTGTGCAAGCATGCTAATATTATCATTAATATTAACTTGGCAGTGCTCAGTCAACTCCTACCTGTATTACTGAAAAGGGGAGAGGTTGTGTAACCCATATAAGTAGAAAAAGAAAAGAAAAATTGCTTATATTTAGCTATGAAATCTCCTTCAGCAACTGTGTTTTTTTCCTAACCTAAGTATTTTAAATTTATCTCACTTGGATTTTTAAATTTAGTTTCCACAAACTGATTACACACAATGTGAGAGTAATCCAAAAGTGTACTAAAGGACAGGGAGCTATAATCATATAAGCATCCATAAAGTGGACAACAGAGATTTAATGGTAACTGTCATATTCATTAGGCAACTTCTTCCCTTAGCTTCTCAGGAATGAAATATAAATAAATTATTTGCTCATGCTATTGGAAACTAATACGAGAATGTAGAAACTTATCGTAACAAGAATAGGTGGCATATGCCAGGCACAGTGGCTCAGACCTGTAACCCTAGCACTCTGGGAGGCTGAGGCAGAAGAACTGCTTAAGCCCAGGAGTGAGATCAGCCTGAGCAAGAGCAAGACCACATCTCTACAAAAAAAACAGAAAAATCAGTTAGGCACAATGAAGTGTGTTTGTAGTCCCAGCTACTCAGGAGGCTGAGGAAGAAGGATCACTTGAGCCCAGGGGTTTGAGATTGCAGTGAGCTATAATAATGCTATTGCACTCTAGCCTGGGCAAAAAAGCAAGACCCTTTCTCAAAAAAAAAAAAAAAAAAAAGATTAAATGCCGTAATGAACATATATCCTACTATAATTTTAATATTTTATTTAAAATACTCATATTCAAAAATCCATGGTTTCTTTGATAAGTCTTACTATCTTTGTACGTTCAACTAAACTGCCTATGACCTTCCATTATCTTAGCTAATCTTCATAGAACTAATGTGCCTGCATAATATATTTAAATGTCCAGGCAGACAAAAAAGAAAACAAAAAATCACCATAAAACATAATCACTGTCATGTAGGCCTAGTAAAATAATGGACGTATAGCTGCCTAATTAGCTTACCCTTTCAAAAATACAGGTAACTAAGCAATACCAAAACCAAGCTCAAGAGTTTTAAAGAAGTGCATTATATTAGATAGTGATGTACAGTATCATCTATGCGAAATTGAAACTTTGCAGGAATGTTGTTTTTTAGTAACTTAAAGCTAAAATTCATTGGAGAGGATTATCTGAGAGAGCCATTTATATCTGTGATAATCAGTAAATTGAATGAAAGAATAAGGATAACATCAGATCAACTATGTGATTTTGCAGTATTGAGAAGAAATTAACACTGAGTACACACTTAGTATAGTTTTCTTCCACATGTCAAAACATCCCAAAAGATACAGAAAATTATTTCCAGTGTAACCAGCTCTAAAAGTAAACACTGCACCCTGAAACAAAACTGTTGCTAAATCATTTTAAGTGAACATGTATTCACATACCCAAGTAAATTTAATTTACAAGTTTAATTCTACATGTCACACAAATTTCCAAATTCTGCCCAAGGTTCAATTAATTGGTACAATAAAGCCACAATAATCTGGATCTGTATAAGATCTGTATAATCTAGAACTTCTTTAAGGAAAATTGGACACAACTGCTACTCTCAAAACAAATATTCCTTGAATCAAATGCAATACCAACAGTTCTCATCCTGTGGACCATGAAGTCCAGAAATCCATTTGTGTACCAAGCTCTACCTGTAGAATGAACAATGTCTCCAAATACGCTCAATCATTTTCCAGTACTAAATTCATAACTGCTTTTAATTATATACTTCCTGATTCAAATAATAATAAAAGAGTAAAAGTATTATGGTAAATGTATTAAGGGCCAGGGAGGAAAGGGCTAATAACTGAACTTTTTTTATATTGTCATGTTTAATATTTGTGAAGCATTACTAAACACTGAACAAAAATTACATCTATAAATTTGTCAGTATAAAAAAAAGAAAAAATATCTATGTTGAAGTCAATTCCTGAAAATTATAGCTACAGTACAAATTCCACCACTTACTAAAAATACATACGAAAGAGGCCTAGAGAAACTAAAGTAGTAAAATAATTCTCATCAAGTGCAAACTCCTTAAGAAACAAACTGAGATAAGCTCATTTGCTAGTAGTTTCAAATGATGAGGTTATGCAAGAGAAGGACTAATAGCAGTCTTAAGAGGTTTTTATTAGCTTTATCAATATAAATATTTATTAGTTTATTAATATAAATCCTTATTAATATAAATCTTTGAAGATTTACAAATGCTCAGAGAGGATTTAGGGGAATATAGATGAAAGCTAACACTAAAAAGAATATTCCAAACAGGCTGAATTTTCGGGTTAATTTGGAATTGTAAAACTTCTGTAAATGAAAAAATTAAAAGTACTACTGTGTTTCCCCGAAAATAAGACAGGGCCTTATATTTATTTTTCCTCAAGAAGACAGCCTAGGGCTTATTTTCAGGGGATGTGTTATTTTTTTTTAAGTACGGTACAACAATCTACATTTATTCAAATATAGTTAAGTCATCTTCTTTACATCATCATAGTAAAATGGTAGACACAGCATTCCTTCTTCCACCTGGGGACACACAATACCTAAAGTGGAGCGTCCTGCTCCTCACTTCACTAAGGAGACTTTCCCCTCAAAGCCTCAGCTTCCAGTACGCACAGGATGGCCAGGACCTGACAGGGCGAGCCGACCTTGTTGGTGGGGCTGCCCACACCTTTCTGGTCACCTTTGGGACAGTAGCTACCACAATGGGGCAGAGTTCTGAGAAGGGCTGCTAGTCTTCTTTACTGCTCCGAATGAAATGCATGGGTTGTGCAGATAAGCTGTGTAGCCACGCCCATCACTAGGTCTTATTTTTGGGGTAGGGCTTATATTGCCCAAATGCTTAGAAATCCTGCTAGGGCTTCTTTTATGGGTAGGTCTTATTTTCAGGGAAACACGGTACCTAACTCTTAAGCCAAAAATATCAGGCATTTCCTCTTTCCTCATCAGTATCTTCCTACCTCACTGTCTTCCTCACAATAGTCAACAGGAAAAACAACGAGTCTAGAGCAGGATCCTTAAGATTAATGATACAATGAACCCTCTATCTACAAATCTGACCTCATTTCAGGACTCCAACAGCTTATCAAACCCTCCATTAAACCCCTTATCTTCCTCTCACAGCAAACTCCTATCCTCACTTCTCCAGTTTCCATTAATGACACCATCATTGCACCTAGCAGAAAAACTCAGAATCACCTTGAATTCGGCCTTCTCCCCATAGATTCTTCCTAGTGGTTTCTATCCAATCAAGTTATTTTCTTCCTATTCTCGCTAGCATCAATCCTTTTTCAGTTCAGGTCAGAACTACTGTAACAGCCTTCTAAGCATCTTCCCTTTCTAAATCCACCCAGCTGAATGTTAACATAACAATCCTCTGAGACTCTTCTGCAACAGCATAAACTCTCAATTCATTCTTGTCTCTCACACACACCCACATACTTGCTCCCAAACATACCACACACACCTCAGACTTATGCATGTGTCACCACTCCCCAATAATATACACATGAAGGCACTGTCTTAGATACACAAGCATAACACACATACATACATACACACGCACACACTCACTTATGATGAATTATGTCCATCCTTTAAGGCTCACTTCAAGTCTCATCTCCTTCATGAAGTTTTCAAATAACTCCAAGTACACTCCAAGCAACAATACCTTTACTGATATTTGGCACCTATTATATTTCCTCTTGGGGCTAGTTTCTGGAACATTAATTAATATGTTTTCCCTAAGTCAATCCCTCCCTTCAATTTTTTTTCTTTTTTTTTTTTTCGAGAACACCCTAAGGATCTAGCTCCCTTCAAATTTCAATCAGGTAGCCAGGTTTTCAAAATACCTTGGCTTAGGGATTCTAGTAGCATGGAATGTAGACCAGCATCTTGTGTTTAGTAAAACCTAAGAAGAGACCACACTGAGTGACCTGAAAAACAAAGAAGTAGGGCTTTTGAGCAATCTCAGAAGAAATTCTAGAGAGGATAGAATCAACTCCATGATACCAACTGCAGAGGTGCCAAGTTCTCATAAAAATGTCTGCTATATATAACTAGGTGCCTAAGCCGCATGCACTGGGGGCCCATAACTGATGGCAGAAACACAGAACCTAAGGTGGAGAACCTTGGAGAGCAATGAAAGACTATACCATAACCAGTGCAGGCAAAACCAGAGGCATATGACACCAAACCTTTGAATAACAAGTTGCCCCCCTCTACCTAGGGCAACAGAGCAAGACTCTAATTAAGTAATTAATTAGTTAGTTAATCAATACCTGCAAAGGTAACCCAGGCTTTATTGGCACTACGCTTCATTAAACTGTGGAAATTACCCTTACAACGGCAACTAGTAAATCTAACTTCATTCCAACCAAATCTAGGTCCTTGAAATACTACTAAGAATTTAAAGTTTACATTTTAATCTGTCAAGGATACATTAATTAGGAAAAACTAATAACAAAGTAACAATTCTAATTTTTTTTTCTTTTAAAACATCAGACAAGGCTGGGGACTGTGGCTCAGGCTTGAATCCCAGCACTTTGGAAGACAGAGGCAGGAGGAATGCCTAAGGCCAAGATTTTTTTTTTTTTTTTTTTTGAGACAGAGTCCTAACTCTGTTGCCCAGGCGAGTGCCTCAAACTCCTGGGCTCAACCTATCCTCCTGTCTTAGCCTCCCAAGTAGCTAGGACCACAGGCATGCATCGCCATGCCTGGCTAATTTTTTCTATTTTTAGTAGAGATTGGGGTCTTGCTCAGGCTGGGCTCAAACTCCTGAGCTCAAACTATCCTTCTGCCTTGGTCTTCCAGAATCCTAGGATTATAGGGGTCAGCCACCGTTACCCAGCCAGGCCAAGAATTCAAATATAGCCTGGGCAACAGAGATCCATCTCTACCAAAAGAAAAGAAAAAAACAATTAGCAATCCATTGATTAGAATGAAAGAAAATCTAGAAGATATAAAGCTAACTTACAGCTGTGTAAAATCTAGCATAAAACAATATTAATGCTCTTTCTGTTTGCCTACATTCTAGTCATTTCAGGGTGAATTCTGCCTCTTTACATACCAACTTCCTCTATTTAAACACTATGGTTCCTAGAGAGCAAAAACAATGGGAGGCAGAGTAATATACGTAGGTCTTGAGTTTAGCATAGTTCCTTTATACAGTTGCAGAGCCATCACAAGTCAATCATGCACCTCAAATTATAATCCCAAACAAAATAAAGTAACAACCTAGGACAACACTTATCTAAAGGCGTAGCATGCACTCAGAAATGTGAAAAGATATAACTAGATAAAACATGTCCTTGTGCTCAGGGAACCTACAATCTAATTATATGGAAGGCTATGGTTTTCTTAAACATGGATGAAAGTGGAACAATTAACTCCAAGAATGCATATCAATCCAGCATTTAAAAAACATTAAAACAAGTTTTGCAAGAACCATAAAAATGCTACCTCATTCAGAATTTAATTTCTTTCATTATCCTACCCATTCTCTCTTCACACTGTTAACAGATCAGTCCCAATTTACAAAGTACCCATAGGAAATATGGGTCATTACTACATCAAGCCCACTAAAGGCCATCTTTTTATCAAATATTATGGGTGTTATCTGTGTGATAAAGAGGTGTGGAAACTTGGAACTTTTAGATAATCAGTAAGTAACAATATAAAAGAAAAAAAGCTGCAAAAAGCAGGCAGAACCAAATAAATGAAATACTCCAGGGCACACACCAAGTCAGACCTACCAAAAATATCTTATTCCCCATCCCTCAACCCTATTCAAATTCTTTGTTATTTTGCCTAAATTCCAATCCATAAAAAAAAAAATTTCATTAAAGCAGTTATTTTATAAATATAAGTTATTTATAAATGTTATTTATTAATAATGTGAAGTCAGTGAATTAGATTACTTTCCTCAGAATTCCTAGTGTGATGAGTAAGGGGAAAATAGGATCCAGATTTTGTGCTTTGGGTTTTTACTGCAGGGACAGGGAGAACATGTAGGTAAGACTTTAACAAAGGGCAGCCTGAGAAGGAATACCAAAGACAGCAACAAACTAAAGGCACTGCTTACCCAAATCATTAGGGGTGGGTAGATATCTAAGCCAACTTTGTCCCTTTCACAATTTTTTGAGAGTCAGCCTTGTCCAACTAAGAAAACAGTTAACATGTTGCTAAAACTTGCTAAGCAGTAACTATGTGCCAGATATTGTTTTAAGAGCTTTACATATATTAACTTAATCCTCAGACCTTTATGAGATAGGCACTATTATTACCCCCAATTTTAAAGAATGGAAACAGGCATAAAGAAGTTGAGTAACTTGCCTAAAGTCACACGCTACTAAGTGGCAGAGCCACAATCTGAAACCAGGCATTCTAGATCCAAAGTCTGCACTATCCACACTATGTAATCAATATGTATTTATACTGAAGCTCATAGTTACCTGCTCCCACTATCCAGAATTTGGATTATTAATAAACTGCATGAGGTTCTTACTGAGCAGTCCCTCCTAGATGACTACTGACAAGGAATACCTAAATAAGCAAATGTAAACAAACGAGAAATAACACATTTTGCTTGCCTTTCAGTTTTCTAAATTACACAAAATCTGCCCAAAGCCTATCAAGATTGAGAACTACTATAAAATGTCTAAAAAGTTGAGCAAGCAGGACCTAGAAAAGTTATTTACAAAACAAAATACACTAAAATTTAGCATCTAAAATTGAAAAAAGACAACTTGGGAGTAATCATTATGCTTTTAGACTATAAACTACCTTCAGAGTATTTTTTGTTTTGAAGTTAATCACTGAGAAATAATTCATTATTAACAGAAGTCAGCCTGACTTTTTTAAAAACTAATACATATACCAATCAAGATTATTAAATAAACCACATAGTATGTCGATTAAATAAGACTTCCATTTTCATTCAGCAACTAAACAAGAGGTCTGCCTAAATGACATGTATAAGAATTACAGGACCTATACATGACCCTGTTTTAAAGGAAGGCAAAGAATGATTCTGAGATAGTAAGCCAATTATATTTATCTCTTACAGCGTCAATTTTCTCATGTGCAAAAATTTGAGGAATTTTTTAAGTTGATCTCCAGAATCTCCACCTCATGTACTGAACTCTAGTTTGCAGAGTGTCTCATTCTTCTACCTAAAGACTCATCTTAAATCTTTATTGAATTTACTTTGCAAAAAACTTGTTTCCAAAGATAATTTTTAAAAATTTAATTTTTTCATTTCAATCATGACAAATTCTGATAGTTAAGCCAAAAGTTTGTTTACTAATATTAAATAAATTTTTACTAATATTAAATTGAGGGGCCTGGCACAGTGGTTCACACCTATAAATCCTAGCACTTTGGGAGGCCAAGCGAGGAGGATTGCTTAAGGTCAGGAGTGCAAGACCAGCCTGGGCAATAGCGAGACCCCCATCTCCACAAAAAATTTAAAAGAGAAAAAAAAAAAAATTAGCCAGGTGTGGTAGCATGCACCTGTAGTCCCAGCTACTTGGAAGGCTGAGACCGGAAGATCAGTTGAGCCCAGGAGTTTGAGGCTGCAGTGGGCTGTGATGACTCCACTGCACTCTAGCCCAGGCAACATAGTAAGATCTTGTCGCAAAGATTAATTAATTAAGGATCACATAATAGGTCTAAGCAATACAAAGAACCTAATTTTTAAATAAAGCTATCATACATGCACTCAGAAATGTGCAAAGATATAAATGGAGAAAACATATTCCTGTGCTCAGAGAACCTGCAGTCTAATCAGATGCACACACACCATACCGCCATACCACCTACAAATTATTTGTGCCAAACAATAATAGTTATCAAATCTGCATATGATCAAGGCTCTAAATCTAACTACCAGTTTACAGGATACAGGTAAACTGATACCAGGGTGAATGTAATCATCAAAATTTTTTTGTGTGTGTGTGTGTGTGTGTGTGTGTGTGTGAGTGAGAGAGAGAGAGAGAGAGAGAGAGAGAGAACAAAGGAAGAAGGAAAATCTGAATACTGATTTTATGAAATTAATAACATTTTAAGGTATAATAGCAGTATGGTACCTATGTACTTTAAAAAAGTCCTTTTCTCTTAAGAGACAGAAACTGAAATATTCAATTTTATAAGATGTCTGGAATTTCCTTTAAAATAATCCACTGGGAGAAAGAGGAATATAAATGAAACAAGATCAGCCATGTGTTGATAACTCCATAATGGATACATGAAGATTCCTTCTCCTAGTCTCTCTGTATGTACATACATTTGAAATTTTTAACAATAAAAAGTTTTTAAAATATATCAGCAAGGTAACAAATGCTATTCTGAACTGAGAATTAAGACGTAGATTGCTAATGCTAGAAAAGCAACAGGAAGCAGTATTCTGTATATTAAGACAGTGCTACTCAAAATATGATCCAACGACCTATGATAGTTCACAAACTGTTTACTGGTAGATAGAAAAATTGAAAGTTAGCATTTAAAAATTTTTGTAGCAATTTTACAGAATAATTTTATGACTACGGAATCTAGTAATAAAACATTTGGGTGTGTGTTTGAGAAGCAATGTTAAAACATTTGTAAAAACTTAAGAATAGCTTCTTTCTACAATTTGCAGATATAGTTCATAGAAGAGGGGAAACACATCAAAATACGAACCAAAGTTCCTTTCATCCTAAATTTCTACAAATGAATATATTTCAAAATCTAAGACACACTTTAACTGAAGCAACAAAAATCTGCCCTCTCAGTATCTCTTAATAAATATAATCAATCACATCAATAGGCTAAAGAAGAAAAAAATCACATAATCATATCAGTAGATGCACAAAAAGCACTTGTTAAAATCTAACACCCATTCGTGATTAAAAAAAAAAAAACCTCTCAGAATAGAGACTTCCTCAGTGATAAAGAACATCTACAAAAGCCTATAGTTAACATCATATGTAAATGGTGAGAAACTAGACAATTTCCCACTAAGATCGGGAATAAAGCAAAAATGTCCTCTTCTCATCGCTCCTTTTCAACATTGTATAGATAGTCCTAACTAATGCAATTAGACAAGAAAAGGAAATAAAAAGTATATGGATTGGGAAGAAAGAAATAAAACCATCTTTGTTTGTAGACAACATGACTGTCTATGTAGAAAATCCCAAAGACTAGGCCGGGCGCGGTGGCTCAAGCCTGTAATCCTAGCTCTCTGGGAGGCCGAGGTGGGCGGATCCCTTGAGCTCAGGAGTTCGAGACCAGCCTGAGCAAGAGCGAGACCCCATCTCTACTATAAATAGAAAGAAATTAATTGGCCAACTAATATATATAGAAAAAAATTAGCCGGGCATGGTGGCGCATGCCTGTAGTCCCAGCTACTTGGGAGGCTGAGGCAGCAGGATTGCTTGAGCCCAGGAGTTTTGAGGTTGCTGTGAGCTAGGCTGACGCCATGGCACTCACTCTAGCCTGGGCAATAAAGTGAGACTCTGTCTCAAAAAAAAAAAAAAAAAGAAAGAAAATCCCAAAGACTTGACAAAAAAAAAAAAATCCTGGAAGTAAACAATAACAGCAAGGTTATAGGATACAAGGTTAATATACAAAAATCAATTGCTTTCCTATATACCACCAATGAACAAGTGAAATTTAAAGTTAAAAATGCATCGCCATTTACATTATCACCCTCAAAAATGAAAGACTCAGATATAAACCTAACAAACTATGAACAAGATGTGTATGAGGAAAACCACAAAACTATGATGAAAGAAATCAAAAAACTAAATAAATGGAGATATTCTATGTTTATGGATAGGAAGACTCAAAATTATCAACATGTCAGTTCTTCCCAAATTGATCTATAGAATCAATGCAATTCCAATGAAAACTCCAGTAAGTTATTCTGTGGATATCAACAAACTGACTCTAAAGTTTACATGGAGTGCAAAAGACCCAGAATAGCCAAGACAACAGTGAAGGAGAAAAACAAAGTGAGAGGACTGACACTACTCAACTTCAAGACTTACTATTAATACAAAGCTAAAGTAATCAAGAAAGTATGAAATAGGCAAAAGAATAATCAGACAGATCAACGGGACAGGATAAAGAGCCCAGAAATAAACTAATATAGATACTGTTAACTAATCTTCAACAAAGAAGCAAAGGCCATACAAAATAAAAACCAAGACAGTCTTTTCAACAAATCGTGCTGGAATAACTGGACATCCACAGGCAACGAAAAACAAATAAACCTATGCCTTCTGACCAGTGGTGAATGAAGGAAAAGAAAGAAAAAAATGACTCCAGACCGGACGTGGTGGCTCACGCCTATAATCCTAGCACTCTAGGAGGCCGAGGCGGGCGGATTGCTCGATGTCAGGAGTTCGAAACCAGCCTGAGTAAGAGTGAGACCCCGTCACTACTATAAATAGAAAGAAATTAATTGGCCAACTAATATATATAGGAAAAATTAGCCAGGTGTGGTGGCGCATGACTGTAGTCCCTCCCTGTAGCTACTTGGGAGGCTGAGGCAGCAGGATTGCTTGAGCCCAGGAGTTTGAGGTTGCTGTGAGCTAGGCTGACGCCACGGCACTCACCCTAGCCTGGGCAACAAAGTGAGACTCTGTCTCAAAAAAATAAAAGAAAGAAAAAAATGACTCCAGACAAAAACGTTAACTCAAACTGGATCACAGACCTGAATGAAAAATGATAAAACTCCTAGAAAATAAGACAGGAGAAAATCTAGATGACCTTGGATATAGTAATGACTTTTTAGATACAACGCCACAAAAGAAATAACTGATAAGCACTCTTAAAACTCAACAAGAAAACAGTCCTGTTGAAAAACAGGCAAAAGACCTGAGCAGATACCTCACCAAAGATATATAGATAGAAAATAAGCAAATCAAAAGATGTTCAACATCATACATCATTAGGAAATTACAAATTAAAACAGTAAGATACCACTGCAAACTTAGAATAGCTAAAATTCAAAACACTGACACCACCAAATGCTATCGAGAATATGAAGCAACAGGAACTCTCATTCATTTTTAGTAAAAATACAAAATGGTACAGCCAATTTGGAAGACAATTTGGCAGTTTCTCACAAAACTAAATGTAGTCTTACCATACAATTCAGCAATCTCGCTCCTTGCTACCTTGCCAAATGATGTGAAAACTTATGTTCACACAGAAATCTACACAAAGATTTTATAGTAGCTTTATTCATAATTGGCTAAACTTGAAAACAAACAAGACATCCTTCAGTAAGTAAATGGATTAACTGTGGTACATGCAGATAATGGCATATTATTCAGTGACAAAAAGAAATGAGCTATCAAGCCATGAAAAAACACAGAGGAACCTCAAATCCATATTACTAAGTGAAACAAGCCAATCTGAAAAAGCTGCATAATGTATGATGATTCCATCTATATGAGAAATTCTGAAAAAAGCAGAACCATAAAGACAGTAAAAAGATCCAGAGTTGTCTGGAGTTAAAGGAGAGGGAGGGATGAGTAGGAAGAGCACAGAAGATTTTTAATGCAGTGAAACTATTGTGTGCTATTTAAATGATACATGTCATTATAAATTAATGTACAACACTAAGAGTGAGAGCTAATGTTAATTATGGACTTTGGATTATGATGTGTTAATGTTAGTTCATCAACTGTAACAAGGTACCACTCTGGTGAAGAATGTTGGATAGTGGGGAAACTGTAGGGACAGCAGGTATATGGGAATTCTCCGTACTTTCTGTTTAGTTTTGTTGTGAACACTGCTCTAAAAAATATTTTTAAATTTGCTTAACATTTTAGTCACAAATATACAGGAAATGTTTTCTTTTAAAAAAAATCAATGCTCAAAGGATGATGGAGAGTGTTGAAAGAACACAAAAACTTTTGCTATGAACCTAAAACTGCTCTTTAAAAAAAAAATCCATATTAAATTATGTTCACAACTAAAATCGAAAGAAAAGAAAAGAAAGAAAAGAAAAGAAAAGAAAAGAAAAGAAAAGAAAAGAAAAGAAAAGAAAAGAAAAGAAAAGAAAAGAAAAGAAAAGAAAAGAAAAGAAAACAACAAAAATGAAAGAAACTAGCATGAAGGGTTCCCACTGGCCAAATCTGGATCCTTTTCAGTACACACATAAATAGTAAAGGATTTAAACCACTAAATAAAGTAAAAATCCATAAGTCTACATGGATATAAACAAATAAATAGGAGAACAAAGGTTTTCCTTACAGTAGAAATCCAACTAATAAATGTAAAAAGAGTGAGCAGACTAAAAAACTACCATTTGGCAATCTTCACAACAGATTCAGAAAAAGGTTCTCAATGAATGTTAAGATTAGTGGGTAAAATCTGAGGATTAACAGAATGTTTAAGTAGCCTCAAAATATTTCCCCACAATAATTTAACAGTGAAGAAACTTAGTAGACACCACCTTACCCATGCAATGAAAATTAACCACACCAGCAATGACATTATTTGCCTCCTGATATATTGTACCAAGAAGAATATGACATTATTTCTGTGGCATTCTTGCCAGAAAAGTACATAATTTGACTCCAATTGTGAGAAAACATTGGAACATATCCAAATTGAGAGACTTTCTACAAAATAAAATAGTCCTATATTCTTCAAAACATAAGTATCATGAAGGACAAAAAAAGACTTTACTGTTTCACTTAAAAAATATGGCAACAGATGCAACACAAATCCTGAGGTTTTCTTTTGCTCTTATAAATAAGAATGTTAATGGGATAACTCACAAAATTTAAATAAGCTTTGTTGAGTCTTTTTTTTTTTTTTTTTTTTTTTTTGTGGAGACAAGGCCTCACTCTGTCACCCCAGCTAGAGTCTAGTGGTGTCATCATAGCTCACTGCAACCTCAAACTCCTAGGCTCAAGTGATCCTCCTGCCTCAGCCTCCTGAGTAGCTGGGTTTATAGGCACACATCTGGTTTTAGAATACTTTAACTTATATTATTTCACTGAATCCTCAGAACCCTCAGGTACCTTCCCACTAAGATACTCCTAAGGCAGGGGTTCTCAAACTTTTTAAACAGGGGGTCAGTTCACTGTCCCTCAGACCACTGGAGGGCCGTTGGAGAGTGTAGCGCATATTCCACACACATGCACTGTGGTCTCGGGACCAGTCAGCTGCTAAGCAGGACAGCCAGCAGCAGCAAAAACACCCTGCAGGCCATATAGGGCTGTAGTTTGAGGACCCCTGTCCTAAGGGGTATCTCCACTTTTATGTCAAGGAATCTGTGACTTCAGGAAAGGTGAAATGTCTTACCAAGGGTCACAAAGCTAGGAACTGAACCCCAATTCTGACTCCAGTGCTCTCTCACTAGCGAACAACAGCCTTTCAGCATCATAAAAGCAATGCCCACAAATATTAACAAAATGGGCTGACTGTATAGTCACTGTCTCTAGCTACCACAAAGCACTGATGCTACCTCCTAAACAAGTCCTAAGATATTTACTTCTCTCCAGATTTCACCACTGCACCCCTAACCTAAGCCACCATTAATTTTCACTTGGATTACTGCAGAACCTCCTAACTTATCTTGCTGCTTCTATTTTACCCACCATCCTTACCTAGAATAAAATTAAAATTCCCCAGCATTACTTACAAATCATTACATAAAAGTGGATTTCTTTCTGTCCCTTCTACAAGCCAACATCATTCTCCTTTTAAGGGCTTTGTATTGGAAATCTCTGCTTTCCCTCCCCAGATTTTCACATGGCCAGCTTCTTGTCATTGAGATCTAGGTTTAAATGTCACCTCCTCAGGATTTTCCCTGACCACTCATTCTCCACTGTAACACTCTAAGTACTTATCATCTGAGGTTTTGTTTTTTTTTTTTTGCTTGCTCTTTGTCCCTTGACACTAGACTGCAAATACAATTAGCAAAGACTTTTGTCTTATTCACATGTGTATCTCAACATCTAGCATTTTAGTATTTGTGCTTTCTGAAACACTTAACATTACATAGCTCATCATTAAAGGTTTTAAATGCAGTAACCCTTTCAACAGTGTTTTATGTAATCTTTTAGAAAATCCTAAGCAACTTCAAATCACATAGTAGATGCCCAATAATTAATATCCTGAAAGAATTTCTATAAAAACAATGCTTTTAGATTTCCAACATAATACAGCAAATATCCCCAACACATCCCACAAACTGACACTCACCACATATGCAAGAGATGGGGAGGGCACAACTCTTCCCTCCTCTCATCAGTAAAGATGATCCACTCTGAAGAAGATTACTCCTCCTTTCTAATTCCCAGCCCTGTGACAATGCTAGCCGTAAGGGAAGATGAAGATCAGAGACTGGAGAAGAAATATGTGCCTTTCCAACCACATCTGCTTGTTTTAGTCATACTGCATCCTCTGCGGTTCCCCAAACATGGCATGTAACTTTCATGTCTCCATGCCTTCACTCATAGTACTGCTGCTGCACAGGATGCTCTCCCACTCCCACTCTTATCCAATTTGATATACCAAGAAACCTGTTACTACTCCTTCAAGGACCACCTGAAATGCTCCCACCTCTGTAAAGCCCAATAGGAGCAATCCTAATCTCATGCTAAATTCATTTAATCACTTCTTTATCACTTCAAGATAAATCTCTATCACAGTACTGTACTTTAGTGGATTAGTTTTTTTCTAACTTAACTGTGAATAATTCATTTATGTCTCTAAACAGTGTTTGCATGTGACAGTTGCTTACTAATCATTCGGTCAATAAAAATCAAGTCAATATTCTGCTGGTATCAAAAGATGGTATTCCAAAAAAAGTTTAGTCAAAATAGTTCTGAAAATTGAAATAGTTCCCCTGTTTAAAAATAAACTTTCGGCCGGGCACAGTGGCTCACGCCTGTAATCCTAGCACTCTGGGAGGCCGAGGCAGGTGGATTGCTCAAGGTCAGGAGTTCAAAACCAGCCTGAGCAAGAGTGAGACCCCGTCACTACTATAAATAGAAAGAAATTAATTGGCCAACTAATATATACAGAAAAAATTAGCCGGGCATGGTGGAGCATACCTGTAGTCCCAGCTACTCGGGAGGCTGAGGCAGGAGGATCGCTTGAGCCCAGGAGTTTGAGGTTGCTGTGAGCTAGGCTGATGCCACGGCACTCACTCTAGCCTGGGCACCAAAGTGAGACTCTGTCTCAAAAAATAAAAAAATAAAAATAAATAAAAATAAACTTTAGCTCCATTAAATACCAAAAATGAAGCTAATTACCCACAGCAAAGGATTTAGAAGTGGTTTATTAAAAATCACAGAAATGACGTCCTGTCTTCAGAATGCCACTCACATGCTACTGTTGCAACTTGATGTGAAACACTAAGCAGAAATCATTTGCTTCTTCCGCACAACAGGGACAATTCCCTCCTATGTCCTGGTGACGCTGTCTTGCCAACACTCAATTTACAGTTGAGAACGGTTACAGTCATGGCAGCATAACATGCTGATCCAAAAGAAATGAAAACTTACATCTATCAGCACAAAATCCTGTACACAAATGTTCATAGCAGCATGTTTCATAATAGCCAAAAAGTGGAGATACTCTAAATGTCCATCAATCAATGAATGGATAAACAAAGTGTGATATAGCCACACAATGGAATATTATCCAGCCATAAAAACAAATAAAGTACCTACACACCCTACAATGTGACGAATCTGGAACATGCTAAATGACAGAAGCTAGACACAAACAGCCATGTATTGTATAATTCCATTTATATGAGATACCCAGAATAAGCAAATCTACAGAGAGAGAAAGTAGATTAGTGGTTGCCAGGAGGCAACCACTTGCTGAGGCAAGAGGGGAATGACTGCTAATGGGAACAAAGTAAAAGGGCTTCTTTTTGGGGTGAGGAAAATGTTCTGGAATATGCAGTGGTGATGGTTGTACAACTCTGTGAATACACTAAAAAACACCAAATTGTATACTTTCAGAGGATGAATTTTATGTTGTATGAAATATAACCCAATGAAGCTTGTTTTTTAAAAAACTAAGAAAAGAAAAAACTGCAAAGATATGCAACTGATTCCACCAATGCATTATCCATTTGAATATTTTTTATTTGTATGAATTAACATCATCTATGTAACAATTTGATTTGATAAAAGATGAAAAACCACAACTGTGGTGTGTTAGTTGAGGAGGGGTGGGGCAGTCTGCCCTCAATATATGAACCATAACAGTAAAGAAAATTCTTTTTTTTTTTTTTTTTTTTTTTTTTAAGAGATACAGGTCTTACGTTGCCCAGGCTGCATGTGAACTCCTGGGATCAAAGATCCTCCTGCCTCTGTCTCCCAAAGCAGCTGGGACTATAGGCTGTGCCACCATGTTCAGCTAGAAATTCATTTTTTCATTAACAAAAAATTTAATTCACTAGGCAGCAGAAAAATTATCAACTTTATATTCAATTTACCTGGCCAACCTCAATTTTACAATTAAAACTTATGGCTCTTGTCAAAAACTTCATCTTAACCAAAATACCACTCTCCCAGAAAGCAAAGAACACTTACTGATCCAGATTTTTCAAACAGTGAAATTACTGGTATAATTCTGTAAAAGTGCCTTTTACAAATACAAGTAGCCTAAGTAAAAATGCCTGGTGTCTTTGGAAAGTTTATTAACAGATTAGTTTCAGCTTCATTATGCTAAAAAGGTTGCTGAAGCTGGGGGGGGGGGGGGGGGGGGGGGGGGGGGGGGGGAGTTTTTACCTAAACTACTTTCTAAAAATAAGTTCCAAGGGAAATGGAGGAAGAGGACATGTTACCACATAGAAGCAATGGATAACTCAAGATGGTTCACTGTCAAGAGACAATGAATGTGTTGGCCCAGCGAGGTGGCTCACACCTGTAATCCTAGCACTCTGGGAGGCCGAGATAGGTGGATTGTTTGAGCTCAGGAGTTGGAGACCAGCCTGAGCAAGAGCGAGACCCCATTTCTACTAAAAATACAAAGAAATTAATTAGCCAACTAAAAATACATATGAAAATTAGCTGGGCATGGTGGCGCATGCCTGTAGTCCCAGCTACTCGGGAGGCTGAGGCAGTAGGATCGCTTGAGCCCAGGAGTTTGAGGTTGCTGTGAGCTAGGCTGATGCCACAGCACTCCAACCCCAGGCAACAGAGTGAGACTCTGTCTCAGAAAAAAAAAAAAAATAGAGACTATGTGTCCACAAAACACCTTACCTCCTACTCACACACACAAACAACAGAAACATACACACCTATTTTCCAAATACATCAGCATCCACTTATGTACTACATAATTACACGTATTATCCTCCTATGGACCAGCTTGTTTTTCTTCCAACAGTGTTGACAGGTAGCAGTGAATCACATATTTTCCTGTCTCATTTGCCTTATGACCAATGACACATGCTGCCAGCATCTGTAGTTAAGAATGCAAACTGAGTCTACAGATTATCTTCTCCTTCCCATGATACTGAATGTTACCTATATATAAATACATACTGGCCAACCTCAGTGTCACTGGTGCCAAACTCAAAACCAAGTAACTGCCCCAGACCCAAATCTGAAGTAAATCACAGAATTGTGGTACTTATTTTTATTTGAATAATATGACATGATCATTATCAAAATGTTGAGCATCCTCTACAGGCAGAAAACTGCTGATAATAAATGTAAACATACTGACCAAATGTTTTTTAAGAGACAGCCATAATTTCATATATTTTGTCTCACAAACTGATGTCCCTGAAATGCCAATACTTAGAAGAGCACAAGTGCATATCTTAGAATACTTCTACAACCAAAAATATTTTGCCTGACCATGTATCCATATTTATAGTGCAGAATATATGGTCTCCACAGGGTATACAGTTTACACCCAGTTCTCAGAGGTCTTAAGAATATAGTGGAGCATTTTGGAAGGCCAGCATGAGCAATAGCAAGATCTTATCTCTATAAAAAATTAGCCAGGTATGGCGGCACACGTATGTAGTCCCAGCTACTGGGGAGGCTGAGGCAGAGAATCACCTGACCTTGGGAATCTGAGGTTGCAGAGAGCTATGATGACACAACTGCACTGCACTCCAGCCCAGGCAACAGAGCAAGACCTTGTCTCCCAAAAAAAAAAAAAAAAATCTAGTTGAGAAGCAGAATGAAAACATAAAAATGTAAAATAAAAACATAACCTGGACTGAAATCCAGGTTAGCATATGCTAAGAAAAGAAAGAAGAAAGTCTCTCACACAAGAAGAGTGAATAAGATCCCTTAGGGTTCAAGCAGTCTAAAAGGCTTCTCAAGAGACAGGACCTAACTGGGACCAGACTAAAGAGAGTATCCATTAATACAAGCAGAAGAGGATTTCAAACAGAAAGAATGGCATAAAGAAAGGCAAAAAGGAGGAACTTCACAGGAACAACAAACAAGTTAGTTTGGCTAGAACCAAGGATTCACAAAGGGAAGAAATAAGAGTTAAGACCAGAATGGATCAGGGCCAGACTACAGAGAAACTTGAACACCATACCAAGGAGCTTGAACTTTATTTTACACGTATTAAAGAGTTTTCTGTCTTTACGTTGTGATGTGAGAAGGTGATAGTGTTCATATGCACAAGATATTATTTATCGAAAGCATTAAGTGGAGCACAAATAATCCAAATGAAATATCACATCACTGGGAGGAAAAATGTTCGAAGCCCAGATACAAGAAGGTATTATCAGGGGAGAGAGGTGCAAGCATTAACTGCTCAAATAATAAAACTGAATCAAGTTAAATAAAAAGTTCTGTGGTCTACTTTTGCAACTGCTATTTGTTAAAAGTTTACATTTATCATAAAAGCAATATAAATAAAAGCACATGAAATAGCTCTCACTATATCAATTACACATATGAAGCAATTTACTTCAAATATTGTACAACTGGATCATGAGTTCCAAAACTATACTAATCCTCAGACTTTAAATGTGGTATGCCATAACCCCTATCAGTGTACAGATTTGGATCAAGGCCCTAAGCTTAAAATATATTACCACGAATAAGTTCATCATACTAACCCAAACACATTTCAAGAGTAAATAAATAAGTGTACCAATGCTCCGAGGCATTAATAAAAAGAATTGAAACAGCAAGAGAAATTGTAAAATTCCCATCACCCTCCTAAAAAGAGTAAAATGTGCCATTACTATCCTACTACCTCTTAACCCCCCTATCAGCCCAATAAAAACAACGTTATGAAATTGTAGGATAAGGAGACTGCCTATATCTTAAGGGCCAAAAGTCAACAGGGAGCAGTATTCTAAATTATTCATTTAATTCAAAATAATAATTCCCAGAAGATGAGATCCAGCTTTATTTTTCCCAAACATAGTTTAGATGATTTTCCCAAGGCCTTTGGCACAAGCCAGGACCAAAATTCCTTATGGTTTCCCTGGCTTATGGTTTATACACTGAGTCATCCACGTTTGATCAAAACACGGGTACTCTGGAGGTTGCCCAAGTGATAAAGAAGTCAACTGAAACAGAGACCACAGGTGGAGAAACCACTCATTATATAACATCCCCAAAAGTTAAAGATTTCTCTTCAACTGTGTTCCTTGAACAGTATGTTTGTACATTAGATTTATTAACAACATCACAGACTGATTATACGGTGAGACCAAAACACTGGAAAGAGGAGGCGGCGCTTAACCTGACAGTCTATGGAGTTACAGAAAAGGGACTCAACTGACTGAAATACAAAATCCTCAGCAAGAGAGTTTCAAAACACCAATTTATCTCAAGGATACTGAGCCAGTTCAAACTTCCAGGCTGAACCTAAACTGCCAGTCCTTGTGTTTAACGCAAGTATTCATTACAGTTCTTTTGTCTGTGAAATGACCCACACCAAACCACAGCAGAGAAAATAGCAGACACCAGCACTGAACAATCGTTATTGCGAGGAGAGGTGGATAATCTTTCCACTAGTTGCAGCTCCTCGTCCCCACCAGCCCCGTCGCCCCCCACCTTTATTTTCTCAGAAATGGCAACAACTGAAGGCCGCCGCGGGAGGCCGAGGGACCGAAATGCAAGTTTGGAGACCAGCACCAACTTGTGGCGATGGACCCAAGTATTTACGGCCTATCGCAGTGGGAGCACAACCCCACTCGCCGACTCCTATCTGGCAGGAAAAGAAGCTGGGGGTCAACCTGGAGGAAGAGAGGTGGCAGGGCCGGCACCGCGTCCAGCCGAGGACAGCCGACGGTCGGTAACCAGGCGGGCGGACCCACCCTCCCACAGCCCCCGGGCCAGTCCCCGCACCCGAGCGCCCAAGATGGAAGCGCGGCCGGCGGCGGCCCGGGCCCCCTGTCCGCCCTCCCCTCGCCTGCAGCGCTGCTGCCCCCGAGGACGCCGGGCGGGCGGCCCGGGAGGCCCGGCGGCCTGGGCGCCGCCTGGGAGCGAGGGGCCCGGCAGGCCGCGGAAGGGCCGCGCGGGGCCTGCGGCGGGGCGCCCCCCGGGGTCCAGTTACCTGGCGGCGGCGGCGGCTCCTCCTCCAGCTCCTGCTCCTGCTCCTCCTCCCGGCCCGACGCTCGGCGCCCGGCGGCGGCGGCGGCGACTTCCCGCACAGCCCGCGGCGACGAGCCGAGCCCGGCCCCTCTCCGCCTCCCTCCTCGCCGCCGCCCGCCCCGCTGCTGCCGCCTCCGCCCTCTCCCCTCAGTCAGGACATGGTCTCCGCGGGCCCGCGCGCGGCTCCCGGCTGCCGGAGGCGGGGGCGGAGGGGCGGAGAGGCGGCGCGGCGGCGAGGGGCGTCGGGGGCGGGGGGAGATGGGGGGGCGGCCGCGGGCGCTGCGGACTCTTAATGGCGGAGACTGAGGGACCCGGAGCCAAATCAGCCCCGCGGCGAGCAGCACAACGTCAAGGCCGGACCCCGCCGCTCGCCGCCCTGTCATTGGCCCCGAGGCCGCCAGCGGTGCAGCCAATGGGCGGCCGCCTCTTTCCGGGCGCAGGGGGCGGGCCGCAGCAGGGTGACGTCAGCCGGCGCGCGGCCCCGATTGTGAGGCTGTGCGGCGCGACGGCTGGCGGTCTGGGGTGCGGCCCAGTGGCGGGGTTCGCGGCGCGCGGTGCTGTGGAGAAGTGACTGGCTGACGCCGGGAGCCCGTCCTCGGCGGCGGGTGTCTGGACGCGCACTCTGCCTCTGCACCAGGGGTTTAAGTCAGCCCCCAAGTCTCACGTCTCCTAAGTGAACTACTCAGTAACTTAGATGCTGCTTCACTTTTTCTTAAGCGGTTTCACGCTCTTGATGAGACACGGGAAGACAAATGCCGTAGGTGTTTTGTATAACACAAATACATAAGAAATCAAACCACCCCAATGTCTTGTTTTTTCACTCCTGCCTTACGCGGCGGCTGTTTGTATATTAATCACCTCTCTCCATTTAGTACACGTAAGCATGCATACATACATGATGAAAAGTCGTGGAGATCTTGCCTGTGGCTCTCCTTCACTACTTCCTAGCTCTAGTCTTGAGTAATTCCAGCTATCTCATGGCTGCCTTTTCTGTAAATTGGAAATAAGCCTTACCTGTGTTCAGGCATAGGATAAATTACAGCTGTGGAAAAAATACTATGAGACTCCCAGAGCCTAAGTTCTAAATAGGTTATATTTTTGTGGTGATGTATTTTGTCTCTTTTTTGTACTATAAAAATAACCAAAGTGCCTAAATAAACCCCATGACTGTGTCAAATTTTTCTAGCTACAGAGCTTTTTATTTTCCCAGTGGGACTTTACTTGCATTTTTCATACTTCAAATTTTATTTCAAGAATTTGAAAGACTATAAAACACAGCAAGTCTTTAAAAGTTGTAGAAAAACTATAGCACAGCCAAAGGGCATTTAGCAGTTGTATGAGACACTTCCAGTTCAACAGGAGGACCATTATGCAGAGTTTAATCAGATTTTTAAAATTTGAATGGGACGTCATTTAGTAAAACTATTCATGGTATTCTGAGTTTCTCTTTGCATAAGTATAGTGAAGAATGTGTGCACAGCTTCACTATCGCCAACAAAGAATAATGCTATACTTTATATGGCTTCTCTCACCAAAAACGTATTTTGCAAATGTTGGTATATTTTATCCTCATAGCCGTTCCTATGATTTAGAGGTTTTCGACAATCCCCATCTTCCCTGAACAACCTTATTTGCTTAAGGACTTGTCAATAAATTGAGTTCAAACTGGAGCAATCTTTTACCGACAAAACCTAACACCTTCTCAAACATATAATTAACACAATTGTAGATCAAGTTAAACACCATGTTATTATGTAAAAACAATAGTTCAAACAACATTTTACTTTGAAAATAATTTCTTTTAGAGAATAGCTTCTGAATACTTCCAGCTTCTCCTTCCTGAATCAAGACTGCCAAGCAGCTCACCTACAAGCACAGGTGTGTGTGTTTATGTGTCAGGGTTTTATTCTGTTGCCCAGGCTGGAGTGCAGTGGCATGATCATACCTTATGCAGCCTTGAACTTCTGGGCTCAAGGGATTCTGATGCCTCAGCCTCCAGAGTAGCTGAGGCTACACGCATGTGCCACCACAACTGACTAATTTTTTAAATATAAATTTATTTTTTATTTTTTAGAGATGAGGTCTTGCTATGTTCCCCAGGCTGGTCTCAAATTCCTGACCTCAAGGTATCCTCTCTCCTCAACTTCCAGTTTTAGGATTACAGGCCTGAACTGCAGAGCCTGGCTCCAGAGCAAGGTGTTTTTGTTTAGCTTGAGTTGTAATTTATTTCATTAAGGGAAGCGGATATAGTTTGGGTAAAGTTTATTAAAATCTTTATTCTTTAGTAAATGTTTAGTGAATATCTACCATGTGCCAAGAAATAAGAAGTGCACAAAGACACATCTTAGTTGAGGAAACTACAGCATAGAAAAGAGGGTAAGACAAAAATAACCCTAATTATAATGTAAGGTGGAATGTGCTAAGTAAATTCAAGGGAAATTATCTTGTAATTGAGAAGAAGAGCAAATCCAAAAATGACTCTGTTAAAGCCAAAAAGCCAGTTGATATCAGTCTAGTGGTTCTCAGCCCTAGCTACACATTAGAATCACCCGAAGAGCTTTGTAAAAATAGGGATGTCTGGGCCGCACCCCAGACGCACTGAAACAGCCCTGAGGAGGAAGGTCTGGGCACGAAGATGTTTCAACCACACTCTCCAGGTGACTGTGATGTGCAGCCAAGATTGGGAACTACTGACGCAGTAGCCTCAAGCCCCCAAAGTGTGCAGATGTGAAAACTAATGCCTGGAGCTGTTAGGTGACTTACCAAGAGCCAGACCAACAAAATCTGGAATCAGAACACAGAGCTCTGAATCGCCAGTCAAATGTTCTTTCTGTTACACCATAGTTGAGTAAAAAAATACATCAACATAAATTCATACCTAACGGGTACAGTGTACACTATCTGGATGATGAACACACTTATAACTTTGACTTAAATGATACTAAAGCAACTTATGTAACCAAAACATTTGTAACCCTATGATATTCTGTAATAAAATAAATATTTTAAAAATGAAAAGAAAATACGTCAACAAATTCAGTAGATAGCATTGTCACAGGGAACTGATTTTTGCTCTTTGGAACAGAGATTCTACTTATAAATATTTGGATGTAGAGGAATATTTCATTTGGGAAAAAGTAGCCACTGTTTTTTGGGGGCATAAATTTTTTTTCTTAGAACTCCCATATTAAAGTGTAGAGACAGTATAATTTTGTGGACAGTTTTGGCTTTTATTTCAGTTGTCTCCCAAAATATCTATAGAAGATATAATTTCATTTTGCTTTTTCTGCCATATTGTGGAGGGTTTGAATGCAAAATTGAGGCTCTGTAGTTCCATTACTAGTAGAAAGCCATGGAAAGGTTTTGAGCAGGAAGGTGCCAGTATTGGAGCTAAACACCTTCACCTGGAATGTCTGTGACAATTGGAAGACAAGGACCTAAAACCAAAGTCGCTGTGGGAACAGAAAGGAGTGGGCAGGAGTGAAATAGGGGACAGCAAGTCCTTAGGGTCTGCCAGAAGAATCAAACGTCAGAAACTCCAACCGATGGCTATATGCTCCGCAGCAGGACACACAGGACAGAAACTGGGTCAGAGAAGATGCTGAGCCCTGGATCAGGTCTGTTGAGATCCAGGGCTCAGGAGGAAGTAGGAGGGAGGATGGGGAGAGGGAGCGGGAACTACATGCTGGTATGAAATATGATAGGCTGGAGATGACCATCTCCAGGGAATTATTTGTGTAGAAGTGACCATGGAAGCCACAGGAGTGGGAAAGAAAAACCACCAAAGGGGAAAAAGACAGTGGTAAGAAAGATAGAAGCAGAACATGGGGTCGTACAGTGTTCTGGAAGCTGAGAATTGACAGTGCATTCTTTCACAATTCCTACATCACTGAATGGCTTCCCTTTTTCCCCCTAGTAATATAAGCTACTTTATAAGTTGCTTCAGTGGCATTATTTCCAGGTCTTACTGCTGCTTGAAAGAATTGTCTTTGCTATTGTTTTTCATCTTTTTATTTCTGGAGCACAACCTTTTGTGACTCTCCCTCTAATTTAAAATATCAGTGGTCCTTATGAGTGTCATAATGCTGATGAGCATTGAATTTCTTTAATGTTGATATTGCAGTGTCACAAAGCAAGCGAATCATCTTTAGCAGAAAGAAGACAATGTTGCAATTCCCAATCCTCATTTAAAAGAGTCTGTTCTCTTCCTTCAGCGTTCTCTTGGTCTTCTTTGACATGATGGGCTGTTAGACAGACAGAATTAAAAAATAGTGTCAAGCTGTGGAACTATTGACAAATTCCACTTCAAACAGAAACAGCACACCATTGTCAAAAGCTGATAACAGACTGGCATACTCAATTCCCATAAACTCTCACTAACCAGCCTCCTGCAGTAGTGGTGCCAGCCAGGTGGGGGAAGTTAGAACTAAATCATGAGCATAGCGGCTGTCGATTTAGCCCTTATGGCTCACTAATGTTCTAATTGTGCCACTCAATCTGGGAGGATTATTTCATTGAACCCTATTTTATTCTTTGGTATTTTAAATAAGTTCATTTAAAAAATAGAATAAAAATATGAAATATGAACAAAAAGAATTTGTTCTATGAAATTTAGGTTCAGTCAAAAGGCCACATTTAAGGACCTGGAAGTCCACATGTGGCTTTAAGGCCAGGACCCTGGAATAGACACAGGGAGTAACAAGAACAAGGAAAAGGTTTTTGTTTTCTTTTAAGTACTTACTTTTAAGAATGGGCATATATGAGCACTTTTGTAAAGAGAGGAGAGAAGGTGGAGGGGTAGGGGAATGATTGAAATCCAGGAGGGAGGTGAACTTCAGAGCACAGTGCTTTGTTTTGAAGAGCAAGAGACCTGCCTTTCTCAGAAACAAGAGGAAAGGAAGCCATGCAAAGCAGCTGCACCTTAGGTGGGAGAGACAGAGGTGATGGAGTGGACTTCATGTCCTTCCTCCTCCCAGGACATCAAACACAGGGTCCCCTGCTGAGAGTTGGCCTGGGAACTGGAGGAGATTTGGGACAAGGGTTATAGGGAAGCAAACCAAGTGGAGTGAAAACAAGAAGAGCAACAAGGAACCACTTTCTCTAAGAAGCTTGAGAGGCCCAGAACCAGGTCTAGAACGGGGAGTCAGATCGCAGAGGCTCCCTGGAGGTGGACATTCCCAGATAAAGAAAGTTCAAGACCCTCTGCTAAAGAAAATGAAAACAGGCCGGGCACGGTGGCTCAAGCCTGTAATCCTAGCTCTCTGGGAGGCCGAGGTGGGCGGATCGTTTGAGCTCAGGAGTTCAAGACCAGCCTGAGCAAGAGTGAGACCCCATCTCTACTATAAATAGAAAGAAATTAATTGGCCAACTAAAATATATATAGAAAAAATCAGCCGGGCGTGGTGGCACATGGCTGTAGTCCCAGCTACTTGGGAGGCTGAGGCAGGAGGATTGCTTGAGCCCAGGAGTTTGAGGTTGCTGTGAGCTAGGCTGACGCCATGGCACTCACTCTAGCCTGGGCAAGAAAGTGAAACTCTGTCTCAAAAAAAAAAAAAAAAGAAAACAGGTCCAGCTTACTTAGGGTCTTTGGGGGTTCTGTGTTTTTAAGAAGAAAATGTTATAAAGTGGATGAGTGTCCCTGGAAAGAAATGCTAGGAATGTTTAATTGTTATAAGAACAAATTTTCAGATATATTGCAGAAAATGTGAGCTGTATAAACTGCAAAATATCTTCCACTTACTATGTATGATCAACATGATTCCTCAGTGAAAAAAAACTTTTTACAGTAGAAAGTACAACTTAATAATGCTGCCTAATCCCTACCTATGCAATGACGAACACTGTTTTGTGGAAAATAGTACCAATCTGTGACCCTCCTGGATATCAACCACAAATCTGCCTGGAAAAAAAGTCCTTCACGAAAGGGCAAAATATGCTTATGAAGCATCAGACAAAATATAGTTTGTTTGACTTGTCCAAGTCCTAGTTTGTGCTAGGACTGGTCTCATCTCGATGGGTAGGAATTTACGCTCACAAGAACACTGTCACCCTACAACTAAGTATCCCTGTAAACCAGATTCACTTGGTTATTATTAAAGAATTGTTAAGGTTTAATGGAGTCTTTTTAAGAAGTTTGGAAACATCAAAGTACCTGAAACAACTACCCTTGTGATATTATCTGGACCTAGAAAAGTTTTGCAAGAGTCAAAGTTGTGAGCAGAGAGAGCGTGGACTTTGGAGTCAAACAGCCCTGAGTTTTAAATCCTGCTCTGCTCTTGGAGTGCCAGTGTCCTCGGTGGTTGATGAGATAAGAGATGAAAGGCCTGGCAACACTCATAACGGTGTGATAAATGTCAGTTTCCTTGCTTTGTGTTTCATTCAATCCAGATAACATTTATTGAGAAATGACTCCATATCAGGCTCTGTGCTAAGCGTGACAGAGCAGAACAGATCGTGGGGACGATTCTCTAGAAGTCCATGAACTCGGATGAGAAGAAAGTACATTTTTATTTCTACTAACCTGTTACACCAAATATCAACATACTCGACAAACCACAGTAGTATTAATAGACCTATGGCTCTGGCATCAAATCACAGATTCTTTGTGCAGGACATGGTGGCTCACACCTGTAATCCCAGAGACTCGGGAGGTTAAGGCGGGAGAAGCCCTTGAGCTCAGGAGTTCAAGGAGTTTAAAGCTACAGTGAGCTGTGATTGTGCCACTGCACTCCAGCCTGGGCAACAAAGAGAGACCTCGTCTCTAAAAATTAAAAAACAAAACAAAAAAGACTTCACAGATTTGTTTTAGATCAGATCGCAAGTGTGGATATCTCAATACACATCTGCATACACACATAAACAACATATATGGTTTATGCTCATCGCTACTGCAAAATCGTGGTATCTGTTAGGCCTGCCACTGGGTGTTGTTATTGAATAGCTTATTAAGGAAGTACTTAAATAGTACAGATTTTTTAACATTTTGATAACTATTTCAATTTGATTGGTTTCCTTGTAATCTCATTTATTTTATGCATTTGAAAATGTGTCTGAACTGGCTTTGACACAAAAAAAGTTTAAGAAACCCTAGTCTAGTTAGTGGAAGGTTGAATTTTATTCACTTTTTGGGACAGAGAGGCAAATTCTGTATCAATCAATCAGATCACTAATGTTCCAGCACAGGGCACAGAGGAGGCCGT
>VSMD01032712.1:0-84933 GCA_008750895.1 Mirza zaza
AAAAAAAAAAAAAAGAAAGAAAGTTCTGGCTTCCCGTTTCTAACTGTATTTCCATAGCCCACTGTACCTTCCACACAATAGTAACTTGATGCTCAGAGAGGACTTGCGTTTGTCAGGAAGGCCTTAGAGTTATTTTCCCAAAGGCATTACTTTTATCTGTAGAACAAATTTCAACCTTTGAAGGGAAAAAATCGAGCTTTGCTGAATAAGTTCTGAACTATTGTCTGAAAAGCTGTTGCCTGCCCTTCACAGCACCGTACGCGGTTCAAAAGACTCTGAAATGCCTAAGCCCTGGAGCGGCTCTGCTTTGGGCAGCGAGAGGCAACAAACAGCTCGGATTCTAGGACAACTCAGTCCTTGCCTGCGAGTAGCACCGTCCACCGGCGAGCAGAGGTTGCCTGGCTGCTCCGGTGCCTCTTGAACAGGACCTGGGCTGGGGTCCCCCTTCCCTTCCCACTCTCGTAATTGCTTTCTTATGTCCTCAGTGATGCTAAGTTTAGGGGCTAAACCTTCATCTCCGGTGTGTTTTTTTCCTCCTCCTCCTTTCAACCTTGTATCTTAACACTGAAAGAGACCCAGAGACTCGTTGAAACAATAAAAAGTTAAGTGTCCAGCAGCAAAGGAAAGGGCCATTATACCAGGAGACACGCACTCAGAAATTAGGGCACAACTCGGCTCCGAGCATCCTGGCACTCAAGGCAAAAAGGAAAATAATCGTTCTGAGCTCTGCTGAAGTTACTGTGCTTTCTGTATTGCCTTTCGCTAACTTGAAACGATGGCTCATAATTACTTTTTTTTTTTTTTTTTTGCCTCAACAAGATGGTTTATGGATTCGATATGTGAGAGTTACCTTTTTCCCACTGCATAGGTTTCCTTCCTGGGACCACCGTCTCCCCACACCTTCTGGTCTCACACCACCGAGAAGTGTTTTATGAATATCATAGTATCTAGGATGGTATCAAATAAAAGGCAATCCAACAAGTGAAATAATCCTTCTCATCCATCTTACTTTCGATTTTGGAGTTTTTTTTTTTTTTTTTTACCTATAACAAGTGACTGAGATTCTCAACAGCTCATTATTAAAGACTGCAGTTTTGGGCTTTGCAGAGAGAGGTGGTAGTAGTGCAGACTCTGTTTTTTTCTAATAAATGTTTCTGACATTCTCGTGGTGATGGGAATCAATCAAATAATTGCAGGAAAGGCCCTGCTCTCTAGTCGTCCTTTTGAATAAACCTTAAATAATTTAAAGGAAGAGCAACATACCAAGGGATGGTTCAATTAGCTGTGTGTAAAAAATAAGTTATTTACTGAGATCACATTGCTTGCTAAAATAGAGATGGGTGATTATTTAATAACATTGACAGGCCCTTAAAACGAAGAGTACCGGATGTCTCCGTGTGTTTGGCGACAGCCTTCCAGGGCTGTTGTCCCGCTGCAGCCACCCCCGCCCCCTGCAATATGGGAGCCAGGCAAGGAGGCAATTGTTACTTGATGACTGAACCCACTAATATGTTACAGCAAATGGGGCATGAAATGCAATACTTTGTATATAGTATATACTAAGTGATTCTTACACTGAAACAACAAGGCCATTTTTAACTTGCTGACACAATATTTGCAGTGTTTCATCATTAAATTGTCCTGATTAACCATCAACTTCTATAGAGGGACCACTCAAGTAGTTTTTTAAAAATGTGATGAATCGGAGGATTTGTTAAACACTTCATCCTCTTTTTTAAATGGTTATTGGCATTTGAGGACTTTGGGCGAAATAAGGTGTGGTCTGTTTAATGTGGTCATTTCCAGAAGCGCATTTTTGCTGCTGTGAGCATTTAGATTTTCTTTAATTAGTGGAGTGTCACAGGCATCATTTCCCTGAACTCCGTGGTCAGGGAGCACGTTCCTTGTGGTGGTGGCAACAGCATGCAGTCCCTGTCACAGCCTCCGAGTTGGAGCAGAGGTTTTCGTAGAGGATGTTTGGTACAAATGGAGCACATCCAAGCTGCCCCATGTTAACTGTCACCTGCATCGCCCACTTACTGCTTATGTCTGGCAGGGTAGCATCTCCGTGCAGTTTGCAGGGCGTGCCAGCTGACGGCTCCCGTCCCTCTGTTAGTTCCAGGAAAGTCCAGACAGATGAACTGACCACTTGTCCATAAGCAAGACCCACCTGTGTCCCCAGCAGGTAGCTGGTGGCCTGGTGGGTACCTTGGCTCCTTCTCATCAGGGAGTGATTCTACGTGTGATCCTTCACCTTCTTTATACATATCTATCTTTGTTAGCGCTTATATCCATTTGGGCACCATTTCCAGCAACTTGGCATTTCCTCAAATGAAACGCTGGACTCTGTAGAAAAGATCTCTCTGGTATTTTAGATGTAACACAACTTACAGAGTCCCACTTGGGAGGAAGAGAACCACCAGGGACCCTGCCCGTGAGGGTCCTGAGTGCCCTGGGGACCGTTTGAGCTCACTGCCTTCGTTGGAGGCCAAAAGCAGGAGTGCCTCCTTCCGCTCAGACTACCTGATGACTTAGCGCCTTGCAGGTGACCGTCTCTAAAGGAAAAGGAATACAGTAGCGTAGTGGACCACACAGGGGCCCTGCTGTCCCGGCGTTCACTGATAGCTTCATGTACGCACCGCCCAGGAACATGACACTGAGGAGCTTCACTTTTGTGTTCCAGAACCACAATCTGATTTGGGTTTTTTGTTGTTTTTTTTTTACTTCTCATCAGTTCCTGGTGGCATTTAAATTTTTAAGAAATTAAGTAGTTGTAGTAGCAGCAGCAGTAGCGGTAGTGGTAGTATAGGGAAATATTTGTGCTGCTTGTTCAAAAGAAAATTTCACATGTCATGTTTCTGGAGGTCGGGCTTAGCGCTGTCAGGGTCAGGTGTGGGTTTCACCGTCGGTGCGGATTCTGATCCATGGCGGAGGCCTCCTGGAGCGCTGTGTTGAGAAGGCTTCCGAGGGTCGGCTCTTGCAGGTGCCGTGTGCCGTTGGTGCGGGGAGGAACCCGAGCCCACTTACCATGTGTGCCGGGTACCTTTTAGCTATCCCTGGTTTAAAGTCGTTAAGTCTGAAGTTGACACATGGCTGATTGTCTGCACAAACCTTTTTCTATTCTTAAATGGGAGGAAAGTGAGTAATCTTCCCTCTGTGGATTTCTCTGGTGTAACCTCTAATCCACTGTCTGAATCGCTTTCATCTGGCTGTGTACACGTCTGAACTTCTGTAGCAGCCAGGAGAGTCCTGAGGGGCAGGCTGGGTGTTGTTTTCCTTTTTGCCCCTGCTCCCAGCCAGCATGCCCTCGAATATGTGCGTCAAGACGTGTTGGATTGATTTGGTCTCTGATGACGCCTCTGTGTGCCTGCTCTTCCTAACCTACTGTGGTATGTGTGCCCAGTAGTGTGTGCGGTTTCCATAATGGGATTTGGGGCCTACAGACCACACGGATTCAAATCCGGTCTTACTACTCACCAGTCTTATTACCGTGCCACAGTTATTTAACTTCCGTGAAACTTTTTACCATTCACCGCAATCGTTCAGTAATGCATTCCTCAAATACTTCCTGAACACTTGTTATTTGCCAGCTTGAGGAGATACCAACACGGGCAAGACAGGAATGGTCCCTGCCGTCCTGCATCCGGAAACCGAGGAGCCGGACGGTAGGGGATCCGTACGGTTTTTTCAGCCAGAAACATAATGTAAACCTCATGTAATCTCCAGGTTTCGGATAGGTATGGTAGTAAATGTAAAAAGAAACAAGGGAAAGTAAATGTAATATTTACTTTAATATTTAATATGCAATATTATTTGATCATTTCATCACGTAATCACCATAAAAAAGTTATGGTTTGTCCTACCCAACTTCAAAATCTGGTGTGTGGTTTATGCATACAGCACATCTCGGGACTGGTCACCCGTCGGGTCCTCAGTCGTCACGTGTGGCCGTGGGGCCCTGTTGGTCAGTGCAGGTGTGGGTGCAGCCTCCTCCCTGGGCATTTAAGCTGACCCGGCGCCGCCGGCTGAGGAGGTGGAGGCAGTGTGAGGGGGGTCCCCTGGGGCTGAGAGCGCCATGGTGTCGGGCTGCAGCCCACTCGCCAACGCCAGGTGGCAGTGCGGGAGGAAGCTGTGTGCGGGCGGGACGAGGTTCTGTCTCCGTGGGGACAGGTTGGGGACGAGCGACTCCAGGGACACCGGGCAGTGATGTCTGCGGACATGGATGAGATTTTCTAGGGGAAGAGTTAGCTCGAAATGAAACAAACTCCGAGAGTCAGGTGGATGAGAAATTGCCGAAAATGGACAAGAGAAACCAGAGGGAAGCAGGAATAGAGTGTGTTCTAAGAGCACGCCGTAAGTGTGTGTCGGGAAGAAAGGACACATCCCCCTTGCAGAAGATGGCTTGGCGTGTTATGTAGATACCCAAATTGCCCTCGTAAACTGCCCGACGTCCTGGCTTTTGACTCCTGGTGGCCCTGGCTTGGGCGCACAGGCACGCCGTCCCCACGGGCTGGAACAGACACCTGCCACAGCAGGTGTAGTGCTTGCAGTGCTGGCTGTATGGAGGGACCGTATGCCAGAATAAAGCAGCAGCAGGTTGTGATGGCCGCTCCTACAGAACCCGTCCCTGCCCGTCCATGTGCCACTGTGCGGTCCTGGGAACCGTTGGTGTTTTCGTGAGGTGCCCGAGTCCCAGGAAGGGGTTGGGCCCCCTCCATCCCTGGCCTGGCTGCCGGCCTGGGCGCCTGGGTGCTCTCCCCAGGCAGGTGGTTGCACCCAGTTTAATTTTCTTTAGCTACAGGAGAGATGGAGTCCATTTGCAGACCACGGTAAGTGCCCGTTGGTTTTGTCTGCGGTCCGCGCCTCCGGGGCGGTCTGGTGGGGGGAGGGCGGGCGGTGATTGAGCGGTTCCGCTCCGCCGCGTGGCCCCGGAGCCCCCGCGCGCCGGTCAGCGTTGAGGGGCGGCCCGCAGGGGTGTCACCCAGCAGCCATTAAGTGCAGATATTGTTGTCCCTGGTGTCCTCCCTGAAAACCCTGTGACAGGGAGAGACAGAATGAAGGGAAAGAAAAACGAGGCGATCAAGAGATATTAACTAGAAAAAAATCAAGAAGGGATCTGTCAGTCCTGATGCAAAAAAAAAAAAAATGTTTTTCTTAGTTTCTTTTTCCTTGCTTTTCTTTCCTTTGGATAGAGGAGATTTCTTTGGATTTTTTTTTTTTTTTTTAGTATCCCAATATATAGTGTTATTAGCTTCAGTGGGTTTTTTTTTTTTCCGCCCACATTTAAAATTCCTTTGATTAGCATTCGGTTGTGGTTGGGACTTAATAATGCTAGCCAGACCGAACGTGAAGTGTAAATCTCTTCGGGGTTACCGGTAGTCAACATGGTTTGTAAAAAGGGAAGAGGGAAAAAAAAATACAACAAACTTTTTTTTTTCCTTCCCTGCCATTGTTCTTGGTCTTGTTACTTGGTTGACGCCGTATTAAATTGGATTCTGTGTCCATCATTATTAAAATGTGAAGTGTGTCGGTCACAAAACATACATTTCGGGGCAGTTAGCTGAATAATTCTTTTCTTTATTATCCCAAATTACTGCTGAGCTCTGGAGAGGGGAGCAGTTTAGCCAATTATTGCCATTTGAGCTGGATTTGTGGGTGATTAGCTCCTGGCCGAATCCAGTCCCGGCCGGGGCTTTGAAGCCCGTGCTGTGTGATTTTCTCAGCAGTGAGGTAGGAATAGACGCGGCTAATGACAGGAAGGTCGCGCGGGTGAGCTGACCTGTGTGTGGCACAGGTTTGGGTTCCGCAAATAGGGCATCCACAATAACAAGTGTGTCACTAACCCCGCCGTGCATAATCGGGGCTTTACAGGGTTGTCAGAGATGCTGACAGCTCAATTAAAGTGTAACCCTTTGTGCCCTACAACCTGGCAGAACGACAGAAATATTACTAACCAGAAAGGGGAGGGGTCACCAGGGAGCTGGTTAAAGATCTAGAATCTTCTCCTTATCCCTTCTCCCCTCCCCCAGCTCCCTCCACTGTGCAGAACGAGCTGGGAGAAGAACCTCCGCGTGTAAAATAATAGGTCCTGCGGAGGAGGGGCGGGTGGCAAATACGACTATTTTTAAAAAGCTCGGTTAAGGGGGGGATTCCTGCTGTTTCTATGGAAACACTTTAAACTAGGTAGCAAGTGGAAAGGGTTAGCCGAGGCAGCGCCTGTGTCTGCTGGTCGAATTTTCTGGCCCGTCTCCTTTTGCCAAAATCTACATCCGAGCGCCATCCCCGTGAATGTGCCGGAGGTTTTCCAGTTGGGGAGGGTCTGGGGGAGCCAGTTAATTGGGGTTATTTTCCGGCCCGCAGTGAGTGGTTTCTGTGTGACCGGCTCACTTCTTTCACTAAAGAGCGTTTGCTGCACCTTGAATGACAGCCGCCTCCATCCATGGTAAGTGTGTGGCCTCGTCATTTGTGCCACAGCCCCGCACCCCGTGATGCAGGGGTCGCTCATCCGGATTTGCTCAATGCCATTTTAATTATTCACCCCCTCCCCTCTTCTTTACTTTTGTTTTCAGGTTTTTAACAGTTGGCTTTGATTTTTTTTTTTTTTTTTTTTTTGAGAACTAGGGATGTCTGTAAACTGGTAGGATCCTTGTCGCAGGACGAACCACGTGCCGGCTGCCCACCTGGAAACCCGAGAGCCAGAGCCACCTGGGTCCTGACCCACAGGACCCCCGGCCCGTGGGGACGACGGTCCCTGTGGCTGTGAGGGTGTGCTGGGTGCGAGGGGCCTGGCAGGTGCTCAGAGGAGGGTGCCCGGCAGGGAAGGAGAATGAGACCTGGGGCAGTGAGAGCTGAGACATCGTGGGACACGGGGACCTGCAGCGTGGATATGCTGCGGTGGGCTCGGCTCTGTGCACCCCGGGCCGGCTGTGCCAACGGGGGACACCAGCTCTCTGTCCTAGAGCGGCTCACGCCCTCTTCATACACCCGTGTTCCTCTGCTCAGGCCGCTGCAACACAGTGGCTTAAACAAAAACTGCACTTTCTTGTAGCTCTAGGGGCTCCCGGTCCTGGACCAAGGTGTCCGCAGGTCAGCGTCCCCCGAGGCTCATCTCTGTGGCTTTGGAAATTGCTTTCTTCTCCTGTGTCTTCACGTGGTCTGTCTTTGTGGATGCTTGTGTCCTAATCTCTCCTTACAAAGACTGCAGTCCTGTTGGATGAGGGCCCATCCGAACAGCCTCGTTGTCACATGGTCAGCTCCGGAAAGGCCTGTCTCCAGACAGAGTCACCTTTTGAGGTTCAGATGCAGCCTCTGAATTTGGGGGCGGACACAGAGTAGCCTGTCACTGCCATCGTGCAAAGGACAGGCTGTGCTTGTCCCAGCAGAGGCTGTGGAAGCCCAGGGCCTGTTGCCCCCACAGCGCAGTGTTCAAGGCTGAAGGGGTGGTATTGACCAGGGTGGCTGGGAGCAAGGGGGAGGATGCGAGAGGGATGTCGGAGAAAGAATAGACTTTGCCAGTTTAAAATACAGTTGATGGCTGCTGATGCATGCTGCGTGGTTTCATGTCCTATAGCAGGACCCAGAAATCTTTTTTCTATAAAAGGCCAGAGAGTAGATATTTTAGGCTCCGAGGGTCACAGGTTCTTTCCAGCACTACTCACCTCTGCCAGTGCAGGGAAACAGCAGCCATCCGGGCGCATGAACTTGGCTGTGTTCTGATGAAACTTTATTTGCAAAAAGAGGCAAGAGATCAGATTTGGCCCACGGGCAGGAGGCTTGTGGGCCCCAGTCCTATAGGGTCCCCCGTGCTAGCAGTCTGTACTAGGGTGCACAGGCACTGGGAGTCCCTGTCAATGCAGGAACGTGCCGACTGCTCGGGACCACACGTCTGACACCCGTGTTGCGGCATGAGAGTGCCGGCGCCGGTGCCAGTCCTGAGCGTGAACCAGGCGGGCGTCCGGGAGCCGGGCCCACGCTGACGTCACCCCCACACGGAGCTCGGGGCCAGGGATTTCCACTCCGCCAGGTCCAGACCTGTTCCCAGAAGAGCGTCATCCGCAAGGTGCAGCTCAGCGTAGTGAGAGGCGAGAATGGTGTGGACGAGATTACATTCTGGAAGTGTGGGCTGCCGGGACAGACTCGGCAGGGGGGGGGTCCCCCAGTCGGGGCCTTTCCGCGTGGAGCAGGTACCACGGGAGAAGAGCCCTGGCTCCCTTTGGTGCTTCAGGTTCTACCGGTGAAATTCTTGGCTGGGTGCAGTGGCCTGTGATCCTAGCACTCTGGGAGGCCGAGGCGGGAGGATCGCTCAAGGTCAGGAGTTCGAAACCAGCCTGAGCAAGAGCGAGACCCCCCTGTCTCTGCCAAAAATAGAAATAAATTAACCGGCCAACTAAAAATATATGGAAAAAAGTTAGCCGGGCATGGTGGTGCATGCCTGTAGTCCCAGCTACTCGGGAGGCTGAGGCAGGAGGATCGCTTGAGCCCAGGAGTTTGAGGTTGCTGTGAGCTGGGCTGACGCCACGGCACTCTAGCCTGGGCAACAGAGTGAGACTCTGTCTCAAAAAATAAAAGAATTGGGCAGGGGGGATGTAGAGGGGGGTGGGTATATACATACATAACGAGTGAGATGTGCACCATCTGGGGGATGGTCATGCTGGAAACTCAGACTTGTGGGGGGAGGGGGAAAGGGCATTTATTGAAACCTTAAAATCTGTACCCCCATAATATGCCGAAATAAAAAAAAAAGGAGAGAAATCAGAAAAAAAAAAGAAAAGTAAAGAAAAATTCTTTTCGCCTACGACCAACCCGAATGCACTTTTCCAGTTTTTTATTTTAAAGTCAATTTGGCGTAAATCGGTCACCATTCTAACACGTTACAGGAAAACTCTTCATGAGACTAAAAGTACTAAGTGCACGTGTGAAAATTGATCGATTGGCGTTCGTACTCTTTGGGTCTCAGTCAAGGATGCCAGCGTCTCTGTGAGACATTGTAGAAATTTGTAGAATCCTGCCCTTCCACTGCTACAGGTATCTGTTCTGCAGCATCACGAACGCGAATAGTAAAACCCTCAGGGAGAGATTAGCAGGTGTTCACCGGAGAACCACGGACGCACTCAAATGTCACTTGTTTTTAGCAGCACAAGCATTAAACATTTCTGAACTCGTGTGGATCTTTTAAGCCGGGAAACGCTACCGTCTATTTAAACTTGGCAGTGGGGAACCCGTCGGCACCTGCCCGGGCGCGGGAGCACGCGTTCACGCGTCGCCGCCGAATCACGCACAGGTACCGTCCTGCGCTTGCGGTCGGATGCAGGCGTGGCCCCCCGCGTCTGTGAAAGCGGATGAGAAACGCGGCGTCCAGAGACGAGACTGGCTGTGGCTGACGTGCCTGGTGACAGTCTGGTCTTCACACGGAACAGCCCGTGTCACAGCCGCTGCCCGTAGCCGCCCAGAGGAGCCCGGCCATTCAGTGCCGCCTCCCCGTGTCACGGTGGTCCCTCGTGAGCAGAGCCCGGCCCCGCTCGGTTCCCCACCCTCAAAACAAAGACCGATTTGCCTGGTTGAGACCTCCAGTCTCTAATGCAGTCAATAAATCTTTGTTGGTAAATAATTGCTATCGAGCAGAGTTTTAATATAAATTTATGAGTGGTGTTTTATCACAGCTTGGGGCCACGGCAAACACGGGGTGATGGATTTCGGATAGCGCTCACATTCATTACGTTAACTTTGTAAGTTATTTAAAGCTTGTACACTTAACATTGCTTTTGGCTTTCGATGACCTCTCGGGACTAGACAAAGAATGCACGTGACGGATAAAGAGATCGCATCGCGGCCAGTGGATAATTCTGCACTTTGTTCCACTGTCGGAAAGGTTCCTCGAGCAAAAAAGCAAGACGTGCCTGCCTGGAATCCTGGTATTTTGGTTGTAGATCATTAAAATCACAGTCTTTCTGATGTGTCAGTAAATTAACTAAGTGGTAGCAATTAGAGCAAGATTTGCCATTTCCAAGTAAGATAAGAAGAATAATTTGAGGTGCCACAAAGCCCTTTAAATTTCTTGCTATGCAAACAAGCAAAAGATGTTAAAGTTTTAAAATTGGTCTGGTGGATGAAATGACTCACAGAGGAGCATCAGAGAAGCTTGTGGGCCCCAGATGACTCACAGAGGAGCATGCTTGTCACGTAGCATCCGTGACAAGTGCCAAGCAGTGCTTCTGGTTCTGCCCCTGACTGCTGTTTGGTATCTGTTGCTAGGTAACTAACCCAAATCATAGTGGTTTAAAACAGTACCATCTTATTATTCATCATGATTCTGTAGGTCAGGAATTTGGGGCCAGGCGTATTGGGGGCAGTTCGTCTCTGCTCCGTAAGGTACCTTCTAGGCTCAGAGCGTCCGAGATCATTTCTTTGCTAACGTATCTGGTGCCCGAGCACAAGCGGCTCAAGTGGCTGAGCACCGGCGTGAAGAGGTCACTGGCGGTCACACATCTGACACCTCAGTTCTCCCTCATGCCGTCTCAGCGTCTCTCCCTGTTCACGCCGTCTCCCCAGCGGGATGGCCTGGCGTCCTACGCAGCAGCTCAGCCTTCCGGGGACCCGAAAGCAGGGGCGCCAGGCTTTTTTCGGACTTTAGGCCAGAACGGGCGCTGCATAATTTCCACCACATTCTACGAGTTAAACTGAGTCCTAGGGCCCCAGGGACCGACCGCACGTGGCATGAGCCACAGGGGGACCGGTTTTTGTGGGTCATCTTTGGAGACTAGCTACTTCACCCTCTCACATGCGGATTACCCACAGCCTGTCCCCAGACCCCCAAAGGCTCAAGCCATCATGGCATCAGGCTCAGGCTTGAAGTTCATGATCTTGTCGTCTAAGCTAAGTACACTTGTAGATAAGGCTGCTTGGATATGGTCCTCTCCATCTGAAGACCAGGGATAGGAGAACTGCAACAGATGTTGTTATCTTAAAAAGGTGGAGGGCGGACAGGAGCCATGGAGAAGTCACTGACCCATAGCAGTTCTGAAATCCAGCCAGGCACTGTTGCTGACTCGCCCTGTTCCGGGCATGAGAGCTGTGTATCTTCTCCCCTGGAAGTATCCTCCCTGGCCCTTGGCTCTGCTCTCTTCCCTCTTCCTTTCCCATAGGAATTGGCCCGTGTTTGCCACTGTGCAGCTTTCTCAGGCTGCTTCCTGCTGTACTTAAGGTTGAAGGCCCAGAGACCGTTTTCACTTTTAACTTTGTGCATTTTAGACCAAGGTGGTGAATGAAATTCCTTTAAAAATCTCATGGATGTCCTTTGTGTCAAATTATAATGAATTCCGTTAGACAAAAGCCAATGCACAGATCTCTCTCTCATCCACAGATCTGTAATCTGGTCTGTGGGGCACTGCCTTAAGTCTGAGTTCTGCAGCAAAGGGTCTGACTGCCACACCCTGGGAGGGGCTCTCATTCTGAGGTCACAGCTACTGGCATGCTCTGGATTTGACCCTGGTTCTGAGGCCAATTCTTACCCTGAGAGTTTCTTGCTATCAGGAGAAGCCGAGAATGAAAAACTGTTTTATGATCAATCCGGCAAGGTTTTGAGTTGGAAATATTTTCTCTGATTCAGCTTGAAAACTGAACTGTAACTCCTCTCCCTCCCGACATACTTAGCAGAGCTTGTAGCACTTGTAACACCCAGCGGGCTCACGGGACACCCTTGCTGCACTGCAGGTCCCCATGGTGGTGGTTTGCTGGTCTCCCTGCCGGTGTGTGTCCTGCACCCCCACCCCCATCCTTGGGGAGCATTTTCCTCCCTGTCCTCACAACCTCCACTAGTGCCTGTCGGTCCCTGCCAACCGTGGCCAACTGCCTGGTCCCAAAGCCACTTGCCACGTGTTTTCTCTGTTGCTTCATAAGAATCCACCACCCTAGAGCTCAGTGCTGTGAGAAGACAGTCACCGGGTTATTTCTCATAGCATTGAGGCTGAGCACTGTGGACAGAGCACAGCGGGGCCAGCTTGTGTGTCCCCGCGGCGGAAGCCACCAGGCTCACGTGAAGCTACGTGAAGGATAGATGGCGTCACTCCCACTGATGCTGTTGGTTAAAGTGAGTCTCGCAGCCCTGAGTCGGCATGGGATGATGTATTCATAGGGCACAAACGCCACGAAGTGTGGATCCCGAGGTCGGTTACTGTGCATGTTGGAAGGTGCATACCCTCTCTTTGCTCCAGCGGTCTCGTCTGTAAAATGAGGACCATCACGGTAGCTACCATCTGGCTGTCGTGAGCTTGCGGTGGGTTAACAGTTATAAGGCACCTGGCTCTGGGCGAGCCCAATATTGTTCTGAAATCAAAATGCTTTAAAATAAATATGAAAGCCATCTGAGTCACACAGAACACGAACTGTGATCGACGCCTGCACCGTGACGGGAGGTCAGCAACCAATGGTCCTGAGCAGACATCGTTTGTACACATGCAGAAGCGGCATCCGAGAGAGACGGAGCACGCGTGTCGGCATTCTGCCACAAGGTCTTGCCCAGGGTGGTGTGGGACCAGAGAGGCGTAGAAGCCCAAGGCCCGTTTGCACCCCCTGGTGGGGCCTGCCTGCGTGTGCGTCTCAGAGAGCCTTCTGGCCTCTGTCATGGCTTCGTGTCCTCTAAAAGTTTCAAATGAACTGTTTTTAGGGTTTTCCATGTCTTGGGTACTTAGCGAAGCGTGTGAGTTTGGGCCGACAGGAGCACGGGAGACGCCACCCGAGGGCTCGGCGTGGGGCAGTGGGGGTGCCGGGAGGTCAGCGTGGGTGCCTGGCTGCAGCTCCTCCTAAAGGAAGGTGACTGGCTTACGCTCTTCCCAGCTGGTTTCCGGGGATACCCAGTGTTCAGAGGGGCGTCCCACAGTGGCTGAGGACCTGGGACCTTTTGCTTTGGAAAGAGTCTGGACCAAGAAGGGTGTTGGCTTGTGCAGCCACATGAGAAGACGTCTCACAGGGCTTTGCGGCACCTCCCCTTGCTCTGGTTTCAAAGGGCAGCGACACCGGCCCCACAGGGAAGGTCACTCAGGCAGCGCTGGCTGGCGAGACCACGGGCCCCCTGTCCCCAGGGACACGTCCACGGGCTGGGGACCCCGGGTGGGGCCGGGCAGAAATAGTTCTGTAGCAGACTCGGCAAGTCAAGCTCAATGGCTTGACTTCTGCAGTCGCTTTAGACTCTGGAATTCTGTGATTCTCACTTGGTACAAACACTCTCTAAACATCAGTGTTCAGAATTAATTTAAGCAGAAAAAGAAAAACACGTTTTTGATGCACAGAAGCTGTTTCCTGAGCCTCCTCATTTGTAATTCAATTGAGCCTCTGATTACGAAGGCTCGTCTCACCTGCGCTCTGGAAGCTTCCGCCACGTGCCTCAGCCCATCAGAGAGCTCCCGTCTAATCATGCTATGGAGGAAAAGGCCTTTTAAAATTACTTACAGAGAGACGATACAGAGTTCTGCAGTTTCTCCTAGTGTTTGAGCAAAGCACTCTTGAAGGGTTTACGTGTGTGAGCGTGGAAGCGGGGGGCTGTGCCGTGCGCAGTTTGTGGGCCTGGAGTCCACAGCCAGGGCGCCCCGGGCTTCCCTGGGACTGGGGCCGTTCGGGGAAGTGCCAGTCTGGGTAATGGGGGGGGGCGGTCCGTGTAGCCCAGCCGTGGGAAGGCCAGTGCCTTTGTCTAGTCCCCATGTTGGGGGACATTGATGTCAACCCAGAACCACGTTCTGGAGCCGAGCTTCTGAGGTTGCCTGGTGATGTAGGAGGAAGGTTCTTTTTTTTTTTTTAAACAATTATGCTATTTTTCTACATTTTATAATGTTTGCCATAGCTAACTTTTTTTTTCCAGCATATTATGGGGGTACAAATGTTAAGGTTACGTATATTGCCCATGCCCCCCCTCCCACCTGCCCGACACCCGATCAAATGTTATTCCCATGTGTCCACTTAAGTGCTGATCCGTTAAAGCCAATTTGCTGGTGAGTACATGTGGTAGGAGGGCCCACAGCAGATTCTCAGATGGGCTGCCCTCACCCCTTCCTGGGGGATGCAGGGCGGGGGGCTACAGTTGCTCTCCATCACTCCGGGGGCTTCGTCCTAAGCAGAGAGACCGGCGTGCACTTTGCAAAGCCCGGACGTACCTGGGGGGCAGCCTCCTAACGGCAGGTGGGCTGGGGGTTTGGCAGGGGTGTGCCCCGAGATGCTGTGGGGTCACCTGCTTTACCCCACAGCCAGGGGTCAGGCCAAAGGTCAGGCCAGGACTCACTGGTGTCACATGACTCTGCCTTCATCTACTCTGGGAATTGCCAAGAGAACCTGGAAATGTGAAAGCCAAAGAGGTTAAGCGTAGAGCTCATTACAGCGGCAGCATTGCTCTTAGAAACAAGATAGTGTGGGTGTTCGCGCGTGTCTTCGTACATCAAGGCAGACAGGATGGGCTTAGACAAAATGGTGGTGCTGAGATGCCCACTTTCCAAAGGAAAATGTCGGTAGTCAAGCCCGAGTTTGCATCAGGCGAGCAGCAGCCTGGTGAGAGGGAGGCACGCCAGGAACAGCGGTTACAGGCGTGGAGCATAAAGGGAACACTAGAACTTGTTGGCGAGCGCATCCCTGAGAAGACCCTGGAGGTCCCAGGACAGGGGAGCCCTTCCAGCCCCTCTCCTCCAGCTGCCCTCGCTGGGAGGAGGGCCCCTCCGTTTATAACTGCGGTCGCTTCTCGGCCTCGTGGCTTCCTGGCCTGCCCTGCTTCTGCTTCTGCAAACCAGGGAGCAGCTCACTGTGTTTGCGTTTACTCTTTTGGAATTCCTGGCCCTAGCAGTGGTCACAGTAGGACTAGCTGGTATTCTCAGTGTCCGGGCTGCACAAGCACCGTCTGTTCTCGCGTGTGGCCATCGTGCCCTCCCTCCGCTGCGTAACCCGACGCCCAGGTCGGGCAGCCTTCCCAAGGCCACGTGACGTTTGCCACGGCTAAGACCCGTCGGCGCAGGTCTGCTGTGCCCTCAAGGCCGTGCTGCTTAGGGACAGGTAGTTTCCTTGTTGCTGCTGCTGTTTTTTAATTGTCCTGAAGTGCTTACTGTGTGGAACACCTGTGTTGCGGTGGCTGCCATTGCAGCGTGGTTCCCGGAGTGTCTCCCGTGGTTCCACCTCGCAGCCTCACCTGGAGATGGAGGTGACCTGCTCTCCTGCCAGCGCGTGCCTGGGGAGGGTGTGGTCTCACGTCGCCCGTCCGTGTCTGGCTCCCGGAAGCCGGCGCAGGGAGCACCCGATACTTCCACGCTAGCCGCGGGCAGATGGACACACATCTCATTACCCGACAACATGTGCAGTTATTTTTGTGACTTTCTGATTAATGCTGAGTAATCAGACCAAAAATATCTTCTAAAATGCATTATAATTGCACTAGGGACTTAAATTTTTATTCAAATGGTAAATGTCTTTTTATTGCATTTTAAAAACTCGGTGCATTATTTGTCTATATTTAACAGGGATTCATTCAGTGAGAATTAAGTTTTCCCATAGTGTGGACTCTCAGACCCAGGACGAGATCTCGTCGCTTGTTTCTGGAGTCAGGGCGTCACATGCAGATAACTTTTCATCGGCAGTAGAGGTGTAGGGTGCTCTCTCTGCTCGCGCCCCTACCACGTGTCTTCCTCATCTGAAATGGCAGATACTTGTCTGTTGTTTTCCTAAAGTGTTGAACAGGATGCTTTTTACTATCAGTTGCTATAATTTTAGAAACATTTAAAACATTTTAATTTGTTTTTAAAAGAAGGAGAATGAGCTAGTCACCCTGTTACAAGATGGCATCATGATTTTAATGATTCTCAGGAAACTTTTGCTGCCCCTTGGATGATAATTCTGCAAAGTGGGACTCTGGTCAGATTATATAGCCCGGCCCTGGAGCGCTAAACCGTAGGTGTGGTCCTTCCTCCCCTTAAGCTTCTTCCTGTCCCTCCTGCTCCCCTTAAGCTGCGCCTCCCGTCATGGGTGTGACGCTCTGCACGGTCTGCCCGTGTCGCCTGCTGGGCCACAAGCACCTCCAGTGCCATCTGGCTGATCCCTGGTCCTCCTTTCCCTCCTCTGCCCTTCCCTCCTGGCCACTGTCTCCTGTGTCCCATAGCTCAGCGACTGACATCGCAGGGCCACTACGGCAACAGCCTGGCTTCTCCCATGCAGGGCTCTGCATGTCCCTTGCCATCCCCGTCTCATCCAGCCCCACGTCTGGAGTCTCTCTCACACTGTCTTCTCCTTCCCACCCGTCCCAGGCATCTCCGCCCCAGGTGCGTCTCTGCTCCTGTCTGCTCTCGGCCAGTCTTTCCCAGGCATGAGCAACGTAGAACCCTTTAAAAGAACAGAAATCTCGAGGATCCTCCCAAGATTGACTTACATTGTTTTCATGATAATAATACATAATTATGTACAAGCATAAAGCTAAATTTCAACTCCCCGAGTTTGTAGCTCTTAAATAAATGTGAAACCAAAGATAATTGAGTTAACTACCACTGATGATTTTTTTTTTTTTTTAAGAATGAAATTTGAATGAACAGCATTAAATGAGTTTAACGTGAAGGATGCTATTGTATTTCGGGAATGATTGCCACCGTCACAGGAAGGTGGGGACCGACTGTTGCCGTGCGGGTTTTTTGTGTGTTTTCAGCTCACCTCGTGCCCGTGTAGTGTAGCAACCCCAGTCCCTCGAGTTTCTTCATTCAAACTGAGAAACCGTTGCGTTTTGTGCAGCATGCAAAACGGTCATCTGGGGTTTCCTTGGTCAAAGAGCGAGTTATTTACATCTTTACGTCTCTCTCTCCAGCACCGCTGGTGACCTGCGAAGTTGTGAATGTCAGCTCAGGCAGTGAAATCCCAGAGCAGTTCTCAGATCGCTTTTTAGGTACAGCCATTAAGATAAAAACTCAAAACGTAAAGAATCTGCTTGGGCAAGTTACTGGTTCCTGAGACAGTGTCAGGTTTCCAGCGCTTCCCAGACTTGAACGTGGGCTCAGGTCGCCCGGGCAGCTCACCAAGCTCCCGAAACGGCGCCCCGTCCGTTCATGTTCTGCAGGCGAATCTGCGTCTCCTGGGAGTTGGAGAACGTCCTCTGCGAGCCGTGCAGCACGGCGTGAACACGAAATGTGAGCGGCCGTGGGCTCTCGCTTCCCTCCGGGCGGGGGACGCAGCGTACAAGAGAGGTCCTTCCAGACGTGTCCTGTGCGACCCGCCCCTTGGTGCTTTGGAACTAGGAGCTCGCGGTTCAAGACTGACGGCGTTGGGTCAGGCAGTGGCTGGGGCTGCCCGGAAGTTCCATCAGTGAGCAGGTTATTGCCTACAAGTAGGAACTGAAGGATTTAGCAATCCAGCGTCCGGGCGGCGGGAGGGGTGGCCCTGCCACTTCCCGTTAGCTAACAGGTCGCTTGGCTTCTGTGGCTCAGAGTTTAGTTGGTAACTCAAGACTCTGGCAGCCCAGCCAGTGGCTGACGTGACACCTTCCATCTTGAACCACGAGAGAGCCGTAGCCCTGTTGCTTTGGGGACACGAGGAGACAGTGAACGCGCCGTGCACGGCGAGGGGTAGTGCTCAGAGCACTTACAGAAGAGGGCCCCATCGGTGGCCCGGCCGGGCCACTGGCATGAGGTGGGGAGCAGTGGGTGGGGGCTCAGGTAATAAACTCACCTGAGGCCTGGGCTACCCGGCAGAAACACGGCTCCTGGGACGCCAGGGTGTCCTGCAGGCCTGCTGACTTCTGCAGCATTTGAACACTGCATGTGATCCAAGATTATCCTCCTGGGTGGTGAGCCATGGGGTTTATTTAAGGTTGTCAAGATTTGGATTTTCCCTTCACCAAGACATTAAGATTCCTTACCATCGGAATAAATCAGCCTGATTTATTAATAGTTCCTCAGAAAACTGTGACGCCATCTCTTCACACGCTTCCTGATTGGACTGTTTCCCTTGTTTCCTGATAAACAAGTCCTGGTGGCCTTCACTGGGGAAGGGTAATTTCATTAAAGTGCCCACAAGCCACCAGAATAGCTGCCTAAGTCCCTCTTGCAGGCCGCACGGTGTGAGCTGGGCTGGAGCTGGCCGTGGTGGGCAGGGGCAAAGCTTTCGGAACAGAGCCCAGGAGCGGTTCTGATCTGCCAGTGACACCAGTGCCCCTGGTCCTGGCGTTGTTGGCATTCCGTCTGAAATGAAAGATGGAAAATGTGACCCCACAGGAGAACCGTGTGAGGTCTTGTTGTGCTAAGTTCTGAAGTCCATGAATCCCACTGGGGAAGGATATTTCATGATTTGAAGCAACTGCTTATTTATGATGGCATCGCTAGTGGTAACTGTCTCTCCCACTAATTCATACCAGGCCACGAAGCTTTTATTTTACCTTAATTTGTAACTTAGTGTCGTTTTCCTATGGGCTTGGTTTGGTGCCATGTTGGGTTCAAATTTGTTTAGGTTCCAAGACATCAAGGAATGCTGCTGCATGTTGCCACATTTACCTTAAATAATAAGAATTTGCAGAGAAAGCATCTACCAAAGGCTCGTTTTTGAGTTGTCTCAAACTTTCTAGTATTTTCCTCCCAGCAGCAATGTTGTACGGTGGTCAGAGCCCCAAGCTGGCTCATAATCTGTTGTATCTGTGAAACGTGGCTGTGATTTGAGTAAATAAAAGGATTGTCACAATATCGGTAATGAATTGAAACCTGAACTCAATTATAGCACAGGATAACACCAAATATTTTCTCCTATTGTGATTGCTGAGGGAGAACAGGATTTCGGAGGCTGGGGGAGGTGACTCCCAGGGGTCTCCACTTTCTCGAGGTGTCAGGTTGTATTTCAGCCTCAGCCCCGGGGGACTAACTGCCATTCGTCTGAGGCTCTCCCCGTCGCTACTGTGGTCATGGAAGCTCTTGGACGGACAGCAGCCAGAGGAAGAGCAGAGGAGAGTCTTGCTTTGTCCTTATTCTGCGAGGACAGGAGTTCAGAGGCGGCCGCAGGGAGCAGAGCAGAGGCTCCCGGGGTGAAAGCGGCAGTTGAAAGGGTCTCTCGGCTGGGAGTTGGGAGTGCTGGGAGCCGGGCGGGTGTCAGGCCTCCGTGTCGGCCACCAGGAGCCTTAACCCCGGAGAGGCCATGAACGGGGAGGAAGGCTTGCTGGGAAGTGGTGGCTGAAACAAGAAGAATCTCACCAGCCGTTTTAAAAACAGCCAGATTAAACATGGCTTCCAACATGTGTTGGTTTCCAACTCTGAGTGGTTTTCAAGGCGCCCTAATATGATTTCATTAAAAATAGGTTAAAGCCCGTTACACACAGTTCTTATATTAAATAATGTTACTAAAATTTGCCGATGGAATTTCAGGTTTTAATAAGTTAAAAGTAGGAAGTGAAAGAAACTGCAAAGTAAAATATGCTTATTTATAAAATATAAGATGAGAATACAGTTAATGTGCTATTTTTCAGGAAAGGAAATTGAGGTTTCTTTCTTTAAAACATAACACCTTCAGGTGTTTCCTATGTGTTTATAACATAGCTATGCAAAAGGTCTGAGGTAGCACGTCGTGATGTTGTGTGTTACATTTGTTGAACTAATGGGCACATCTTTTAGCATTCACCTGTATCACAGAGCTAAGTTCTACACATACACACACAGAGAGAAGTTTGTTGAATGTATATGTTGTGTATGTAAAAGGAGAAAAGCAAATTAACAACCTAAAAATAGGTGTGATTTACTTAAGGTGGTAAAGATACAAGGAAAGTTTAAAAATGTAAAAATTACTTATATACCCACTTTCCCTTTTTATTTTTAATTTACGTAAGACTTTCTGTTTGGCTGTGTTTCCTCATAGGGCATGCTGTTGAAGCGAAGTGGCAAATCATTGAATAAAGAGTGGAAAAAGAAATACGTCACCCTGTGTGACAATGGTGTGCTGACCTACCATCCGAGTTTACATGTGAGTATCGCCCCCCCGAGCGGTTAGCAGGCCACGGCCTCAGCTAAACACTGGGGGAGGGGGCCCTGACAGCAGCCCGGCCTCTCGGCTCTGTTTGAAGTTAAAGTCATGTTTGGTGTCTGCCCACTCATGAGATAAATAGCACCGTCCCTCACGCTCCATGAGACCACAAACCACATGCCTGCCCCTTTCCTCTCCTCCATAATAGTCAGTCTGTGGCTTACTGATTCTGCAAATTACAATAAAAGGTACAAAGTAAAATTTTAAATGAGAGCAAAAAGACAGGGGTAAGGATTAATAGAAAGGAGAAGAGTGATCTGTCTGAATATCTAGAATGAAGGGAACAGTTACACTAGAACCTGGGATTCAGCTTTGGAAAGCTGAGAACAAACACAAGATGTTAAATGCAACTCATGAGTCAGTCTTTATTACCAGATAAGAACACTCGTGTTCACATAAGGCAAGAGTAACTTTTCTCTATGTATTAAGACAATTTGTTCTATTGGTCATTTATATGAGACAGATGTTTAAAAACAGGATTAACTTTATTCTTGGGGAGGGGGGGAATGTAGACACCCTACCAGCAGTTATTTCTTTTTGCAAGCCTTGATAAAATTTAAAGTTAGGGTGTTAATTATAGTTCCATAGCAACACGTTCCATGAATCTTGCCTGATGCAGAGAAATGTGTGGATTAGAACATGCAGTGTTTGTTGGTGATAATCACAGTCATCCGTTGGTATTGGCAGGGGACTGGTTCCAGGACCCTTGCAGATACCAAAATCCAAGCACGCTCAAGTCTCTTCTGTAAGATGGCCTGGCATTTGCATATAACCTACACATATTCTCCTGTATACTTTCAGTCATCTCTAGGTCACTTATAATACCTAATACAGTGTAAATTCTATGTAAGTAAGTAGGTGTTATACTGTTTTTTTTTAATTTGTATTATTGTTGTATGGTTATTTTTAATTTTTCTCGTTTGAATATTTTCAACCCACAATTGGTTGACTCTCTAGATGCAGAACCACAGATATGGAGGGAATATATCACTGTTAAGTTTTAAAAATTTGAAATGCATTTTAAATTTTCACAGTTATTGACAAGAAGTTAGAAATAAGCATATTGGAGAAAATTAACATTCCTCCTAAAATACCACATAGAAAACATGCCTGTTAACATCTTGGGGTGCATATTCCCAGCTATTTCTGTGTATAGGTGCTTTTCCCTTCCACAAGCTTGTGGTCACCCTGCATACTCTGCCTGCAGCCTGCTTTTCTCACTAATGGTAGGTCTTTCCATGTCAGCAGATTTACCTGCACACCACCATTTTAATGGCTATATAATATTCCATGGTGCAGATATGCCTTAAGGGATTCAACAGTATCTCAGAAATGGACATTTGGCAAATAAATTTACTTTGAATTTTTTTCCCCATTGCTCTAATCAGTGTCCCTCTATTTATTTCTCTATGCCCTTGCCCATTTCCCTAGGATAAATGCCTAGTGGCCAGCTTCCTGAATTGAAGATTATGTGTGCTGTTATGGCCTTTGGTGTATGTTGTCAAATTCCTGGAAAGATTGTATCAGTTTATCTCTTCCAGCAGTATACACAAGAGAGCTTTTTCCCTGCATTCTCCCGTACACTTATCTTAAAAAAAAAAAAATCTTTTCCAATATTATAGATAACAAACGGTATCCTTGGTGTTGAATTTGCATGCTGGTGTGAATTGCCCTTTGTCTTATAGCAGTAGCTACACCTTTCAGAACCATGTCAAAAAAACAGGTGTTTCATTAGGCGTCCCTGACTTGTTTCTGATGTTAACGGAAATACCTCCCCTGCCTTACTGTTCAGTAGGCATTTGAGATATATGTATATAGATGTAGGTAGATATATCCTTATATAGAAACAGATATTCTTTATTGTAGTGACCAAATCCCTTTGTGCTTGGAGCACTGCTAGTGTATTTTAGGAATAGAGTCGGGCTGGGTCACCAGGTGGCCTCCATGTGAGAAGAGTCACAACACCAGTTCCAGGAGGCCTACCTGTGACCAGGCCGCACACCTTTTCCAGGACTGCCACACATTTAGGTCTTTCTAGTTCTGCACCCCCAACCCCACACCCCCGGCTTCTATCAGAACACCAGAGCCGGGGTCTCTCTCCAAAGCCGCCCATCAGCAGGGGAGGCTGCCCTCTTGGCGACTTAGTTCTTCCTAAGACCCTGCCAGGGAGCAAAGGTCTAATTATTGACCCAGTTGCTTTATGTAACTTAGAGAGAGAAGTGTAACCAAAATATTCTCCTTACTAGGACTCGCCATTAAAAAGTGAGATCTGATTGATGATACATTTCAAGTCCCCGCACACCCACCCGCTGAGCCCAAGCTCAGGCTGCTTCTTGCCAAGGGGCTAAGATGGTAGCAACAGTGTGCACTGGCAAATTCCTGTGGGAGGGCTGATGCCTGCTTGCTTTTCATCCCAACCTCTTGGTTATATAATCACAATCAGTTCTTCAGAAATTCTTCTATTCCCAGGCTCTTTCTTGTGTTTGCCAGTTCCATCTTTTTTTGTTGTTGTCGTGAAAGCATGCATGTATATTATTGGAGCACGGAAGGGGGGCTGGTGGGGCTTTGTTATATATTAATAATTGCGTAGCAAGCAAGAGCCAGTGTCATTTTCAAATGCAGTTCATTTCAAATGCAAGCCAATTTCCTGGGAACTGAAATTCTCGATGCAGGTACATAGTTCCCTAAGGGAGTGGCTTAATCCGAGGATGGATTTGAATTACTAGAGCCTGGAGAGATGTTACGACCTCCAATGTAATCCTTCGCTCATTTTATTTTCACAGCCAAGCTTTGGATAAAAAGTTTGGAGGGGCAGTGAGTCCCAGGTTTATTCTCTGAACGGTGTCTGGACCGGCTGTGTTCTGAGCTGTGAGGGGAACTACAGATCCCAGCAGCCCGGCGGGTCTGGCTTTCCCAGCTCAGAATGGGAAGAGGTGTTCAGGGGACACCCATGGGCAGAATCCAGACGTTCCTCAACAAGAAAGTTGGGAGACGTGTTGCTAGTTCAGGTCCTAAAATTCTGCACCATAGAGAGTGGCCCAGCTATTTCAGTCTGGGAAGTTTTCAAGGGTGATAGAACCAAATGATCCCACTTAAACACCCATCTCACTATAACACCCACATCCTAGGTTCCCTCCAAGGTGTACTGAGGCAGGGAGACCACTACGGTGACTGCACAAGCCATTGGCCACATGTGATAATGGCATAAGTGCTTAACTGTTGGGGAAATTTGCCAACATTGGTGGCTTTGGCGTTTCAGAGTCATTGTCATTGGCCATGGCCACACCGCTGGCCACACTGTGGGACTCGGGCTCTCCTAGCTCACCCTGATATCACTGTGTTGTCTGACCAGCGGACGCTGCTGCCTTTTATGTTCTCTGTGGTTAGGGCCTGTGTCTAGCCTCCCTAGACTTACGCAGGTCAACAAAGGTAGACATTAACCTGTCAGTGGACCAGAATGCCTCCCTCTTTTGTACTACAGGGAAGCGTTAGTCTGGTTAGTGAGAACACCATCCTCGCCCAGCCCACCATTTCTCTCCAAGGCAGGCCGGGTCCAGGTTCTATAAGTGCTCCTAGAGCAGGGCTCCGCATTGATCTCACATAGCTCAGCCTGCAGCCCATTTCTTTCCATGGAACCAGGGAAAAGACTGGACTAAACCACCTGATATCTTTAAATAGAGTTGTCTGCAAATGCGTGTTTATAAAAAGTGAGATAACTGTGCCAGCTCCTGGTATATACCACAACTTAAGAAGCTTAGGTCATTAAGTTACCAAAAAGGAAACTAGCATGGTTAATACTTCCGTTATGGGGTGGGGGTGAGGGCTTGAGAGTCCTGGCTTGAGGGTACGTCGAACACTAAAGATTCAGACAGAGGTTAGGTGGGCCACGCAGCAGCCCCGTTGAGACCAGCATTCACACGTGGCTGCGTGGCCGTCTCCGTGCTGGCACAGACGCTTATTTCCTGACCACGTGGGTGCTGCTCACAGTCCCCATCAGCTGGACCCTGATGCTGTCACTAGCCACCTTCCACTCGGTTATCCCGATAAACTCGAGGAGCTGGAGGGAGGGTCTTGCGCACAAAGGATTGGAGCAAGACCGAACACCTGAGTCACGTTCAGAGGGAAACATGCCAGCGTGGGGGGATGGGGCTCATGGTTTATCGCAGTCCCTTCGCTAACGGTGCAGAGGAATCCCAGGGTGCTTTGTCAGGATCCAGCCCAGGAAGTGGCACCATAGGGCCACCTTGTCCTTCTCCCTCTGTGGCACAAGGATGCTCGGGAGCAGTGTGCGGTGTCAGAGGGTGGCCTATGTGGGACAGCGGGGCTGCTCTGTGCTGCTCCCGGGTCAGCCAGGTTGAAGTCCCAGATGAGCTCGTCAGCCAGTGCTCCGAGGGCAGACGGGCAGGCCAGGGCCAGGAGTCGACAGGGGCAGGTCCAGAGTGCTGTTGTGGGGAGCGGCCACCCCAGCCTCCCCACAGCAGCCTTCCCCATGGCCATCGCACATTCCCCTACATGTGCTTGGAGAAGTTGCCCGAGCAGCGGTGGGCTCGAGCCTGGACCTCCTCTGGCACTGTGGAAGCGGAAGGTGACCATTTCCCAAACTGGCTCAAAACTCCTGGGGAGGATTTTAAATGTCATCTTTGGTTGCCCTTGGGGAAAGCTCTCCCAGAAGAAGAGGTCAGTTGGATTCCTTAGGTGAATGGATACGGTTTGCTTATTGCACAGGTGTCCATGGGAGTGTTTATGTAAAAGATCATCCTCTGGACACGAACCCCGAGTTTCAATCCCAAACAGATGTTTTCTATATACTGGTGTGTTAGAAAATACACTCGGCCTCGTACCAAAACAGTCAGTCTGTGTGTGGCCCCAACTCGTGGAATCCTAGCAGGACAACTTGCTCCTTGAAGCTGTGGCTTCAGAAACAAACAGCCAGTCACGAAATTGGGGACACCTGGCCTTGCAGGGCACAATGGAGTTGGTGTGAGGCTGAAAGGCTTCCCGGGTGCTTAGAACAGGTCGATGCCAGGGGTCCCCACAGACTGCCCATCTCCCCCAGAACTCAGGCAGGTTTCTGCACACAGAAGATGGTGGCAAGGGACCTCAGCTAGGTGGTGGCCCTCAGAGGGCACTGCCAGCTCATCACAGTGCTTTCACATTTATCGTCCTTTCCCCTGGTCACATCTCCTTCCTGAGCCCTCAAAGTCTGCCCTCTGGGGGGGGGGGCGTCGTCCCCTGGAAGAATCTCTCTGTTCTATTCCCCTGAGCTCCGAGTCCCACTCTTATGAAGACTCTTGAGGAGACCACAGTCCTCGGTCCCTTCGACGGCAGCTCAGCCTCACACCCTGTCCTGTCCTTGGCCCAAGCAGACCTGTGCCTCCCTAGACCACAGGTGGAAGGTGTGGAAAGAAACCTCCCACGCCAGGTCTGTTTGCTGTTGAAAACCTTAAATCTTTTTCTCAGGGAGGTGAGAACCTCTGATTGTAAGCAGTGGAATAGAATTGCCTGTGAGTGGTGAGATTATAAGAAGTGACAGTTTCTCTGGAAATCAGAGCAGAAAATGAGCAAAACATTGAGCCAACTCAGAAAGATCCCTGGAAGTTTATGTTCGTGCCACTTCCCTTCCCCACATCTGCTCGACTTGGGTTCCATGGGGTCTTGATCCCCCCCTCCACTCACTGCCACATCCCCAGCCTCCTTTAGTTCTTCCCTAGGGTGAGAAGGTGGGGCATGGGCTGCCTCGGGGTGACAGGGTCCCTGCACCTCCTTGCTCTGGAAGTAGAGAGGGGGAGGTGTGCGCACAGAGAAAAAGTAAGTGATGGTGGGTTTCAACTCTAGGGGTTCCCCGAGACCAGTGGTTCCCAAACTGGGTGCCCGAGATAGTCACAGGGGTCTGCTGGTGGTGGGCAGGATAACAAGGACAGTGGCCAGAACCAGGAGTGTGAATCAACAGCACTGTTTCTAGAGCAGGGCATATCCAGCAGCAGCTTGCGGGGGACTCGGGCCGCCCATCCCGACCAGAATTTGGAGCGTGCCCGTGCAGCTCGTACATCCATACATAGGTGGCCCGGTACGATCGGGCCACATGTCATTTCTAGTTGGTACGGTTGAAGGTAGACATTGAGAATTTGGCTGGAAGGTATCTGTTCTGGAAACCTGGAGAAAGGATTCTCTCCACTGGACCGGAAGTTTGACGATATTGTCTTCTAGATCTCTTCAGACTAGGAAGAGAGTATGCTCTGTGAAATGTTCACCAAAAACTCTTAGCAAACTAAAGCCAGTGGAGTTAGTTGGACTATTAAGGAAAAACCTATCCTGGGATCGAAGGTACTGAGCGGTTACTAAGACTCGGGCCCAGACCACCCCAGTCTAGTTGATCCATCTTTCTCGAGATGCTGCTACGAAATTAAGTGACGCCTGTAACAGTTTAGGTAGCAGATGGGAAGCCCAGCCAAAATAACAAATGAAGCTGTTTTAATAGGGTGGTGGTTTACCCAGGATGAGGGACTTCCCAGGGTGCAAGACTTTCACTACTGAAGTCGGGGAGGTCCCTGGCAACCTGCGCCCAACTGGTCACCCTTGTGCCGGGACCGACCCACCTAAACGCTCCTCCTGTGTCTCCGCTTGGCATTTTGCGAGGATGACGCTACACGTTTAAATAAGACTGAAATGACGCCGAGTGAGCGTGTTGGCTCGTGCTGCTGTTCTGTGGTCTATGTTTTTGTTTCTTTGACAAACTGTACATCTCCAAGCCCTCTAAAAAGCCCCAAGTGCTTAGCTTTCTCGGGGGGACCCGCGTGAGTATCCGGATCCCAGCTGGGGCAATCGATGGAGGGCGGCCCGTGCCACAATCCTGAGATTCCCTTTTCATGCACTTGAATGTGAGCCTCAGGGAGCACCTTGGTAGAAAAATGAAGAGGATAATGAGAAAGAACTGGGACCCCAGGGCTTCACAGTTGAGCGTGGCTACCTATTCATCTTCCGTGTCCAGAGCGCTGCCGTGGAGGGCGCGGCTGAGGTTCCCGCTGACGCAGGTGTGCGGGGTGGGATTCCTGGGTGGACTTCTAAGAAGGAGCTAGCGGCCACCTGGCCGGGCCAAGGACTGTACAGCAGCCGTGTCCAAGAGGGCTACTCTGCGTCCTGGCCCTGGCTCTCTGGGTTCCCTGCAGGGACATTTGGCAGGGCTGGTGGACCGTCCGCTACGGCCTCCCCCGGCAGGTGTGTGCGAGGGCTGCCCCTGCTTTTACGGGTCTCCTCCTCTGGTTTGTGTCCCACTCTGCATGTCGCCCACGGGAAAACGTCTGTGGCTCTGTCATTTCTCCCTCCCTCACGAACTGGACTTTCCTTCTTGAAGGACATTCGTTTCTGTGTGTTGCTGGGGCTTGGTTTTCTCTTTTTTTAGAGTCAGTAGAGCCAGTCTTGAACTCTCTAAAATTAACATCAGAATGCAGATTTCAGACAGTTTCTAGTTTCCAAATCGGACAGAAGGTCCACTTCTTTACTGATACAAAAACAACAGAAACATCTGAGATGACTCCGAAGTAGGTATTTGCCTCAAAAGAAATCATTCAAGAAAAAGAAGATATGTATGTGTGAGAACTGCGGCGCTGAACTGGACTCACTGCTAGCAATTGCCATTGCAAATACACGTGACGTAGGGACATTTTACCTGAGGACCGAGGGGTCACTACCAATCTGATCAGTCCACTCACCCAGCCTCTCACGTCTGCTAGCGGACCTCACATTTCTCCAGGTGATGGACATTGAGATACACTTGGAGAAGCTCTTCAGTGGCTTCCCCAGAACATCGAAGATGGCAGAAAGCTCCTGTCTAGGTGGTTAGATCGCCAGCTGCAAAGCCCAGTTTCCAGGTGTGAAGCCGACTGAACCAGGGACTGACTGATAGCCCTAAAAAGGCAGGCCTCCCTTTCTTACTGAGAAGAGCATAGTCATTGCACGTCTGTGGCGTGCTGCCGCGGTAAGCATGTTTCGCCTTGCACTCAACAGCTCTTTTACCTCGCTCCCCTTTGGCGAGCCGCAGTGCTGGAAGCCGTCCCCTGCTCTTGCCAGCCTGGTGCCTGTGTTTCCATGTGCGGTGTGCCATGTCCCCTGCAGGCAGGTGTGCTGTGTCCATCCTGCAGGTGTGCCTCCATGGCCTTCTACAACAGGCCCTGCTGAATCCCAGGCCCCATCTAGTGGACCTGTTTGAGGACAAAGGCTATGTTCCCCCAACCCCACCCCCGTTTGCCCAGGGACTGGCATGTGCTTGGCACATGGGTATTGCTGAGCACTTGCAGGTCACATCAACTCTAGCGGGGCCACACCGGAACATCAGGTCACATGACTCCCATGGTATTTTTGCCCCTAGACCACCTGGGTGCTGAACCTCACCATCCACAGTCATGACTCTGCTTTAAAAATCCTGGTGAGATTGAGACTGAGAATACTCACTGCATTGCACAACATGAGCCTCCTAAGGGTAGATCAGGTTAGGCAGGGGGAGACACCACATACGTGTGCACATGCTCACGCACACAGCATAACACAAATGCAACAAAATCTTGAAACACTACTAAATCCAAAAGCACAGTCCACTTAAAGGTATATTAGAAAATTATATGTTAAGTATCAAAGAACAAACATCTGGAATTCTGTGGCAACAAATCAACATTTCTGTTCTAGTCTGAGCCTCCTGCTTTAGGCAACTAGAAATGGGTTCGTAAATGATACGTCAAACCACGGCAGGTGTCTCTTCTAGTTTTTAAGCCTGGAAGGAGTCAGCTCTGGGGAAGCAGGAAGAGTCTGAGCTTGCTGGCTGTTGCTGAGACGTAAGACGGAGCCTTGTCCACGCGGGGACGGAAGCCCACGCACTGCGGTCTGGGGGTGTACTCGGCTTCCCTGGAAGCAGCCCAAGTCCTGTTATCCCAGTGAGTCACTTTCACGGGGGTCCTGGCCCCTCCAGCCAGTGGCGCGAGTGTCATCTTAGGGACCTTGAGGTGTAGACACTGTGTACTGTAAGTCGTTTGTGATGCTGCACCTTGGATTTGAGGCAGCTTCCAGCAGATAGTTGACGTGACAGTTTACCGTGGACACACACGTAGGACCACAGCTTCATCACACACTGGTTCATATGGAAAATGAAATAATGGTGTTGGATCTCCGCGACCCCCAAAACTTCATTACCTCCTTCCGGCTTACGATTCCTTGACTTCCGAGGTGCCCAGTCGGCTCCTGCAAGCTGACCCCTCCTGGCGTGCAGGTGGAGGGAGCACCAGGCGGCCGTCTACAGCTGCAGTTTCAGGTCCTGCCGCCGCCCTGCCCGCTCCACAGTGGCCTCCGAGGTGGCCGGGTGGCGCCCTAGACCCGGGGCACGGTGTGCCAAATTGCTGAGCCTGTCTCGGTCATTATGGGGTGGTTGCTTCCCTGGCTGCTCTTCCTCCGTCCCGGCCTTGGCCTCTCCTGGCCGTGTGTCCAGGACGGCCACAGCGGTCTCTCTTACAGAGGTGCCCTTCCCAGCCCAACGGTTCCACACCTGCCGCGCCGCTCGGGTCGGCCAGAGCAGGGCCCTGCGTGTAAAGTGCCCCCAGACCTGCCAGCGTGGGTCGTCCCCACGCTGCTCTGTACTGTCACCTCCTAATTCTCGTCGTGTTTGCGCCTCCCTCCGTGTCGTTCTTCCCAGAATGTTTTGAAGATGGAGGAGAGTCCCACTTTGCCTGCGGATGAAGTCCTTGCTCCTTGAAGTGACGTGTCGGGCTCTGCCTGCCACCCGAGTGCTGAGCCCCGCCCCACGCCCACCGTCTCTGTTTTCTTTTAGTTTCTCCATCTTGCCGTATCCTCGGGCCCCAGGCCTTGGTGGTGCGGTTGCCTCTGCTGACCCCTATTCCTCTCTGCTTCTGCTCCACCTTCTTGCCACGCGAGCTCCTCTTTCCGGGCCCATCTTCAGTGTCACTTCCCCTCGGGAGCTCCCTCCCCGAGACCCGTCTGGCACCTGCCTGCCGTGCGAGCCTCGCCGGACTCGGTGGGTCGTTCCTCTCCGTTCTTGGCTTATTTCAAGGCCCAAGTCTCCCACAACACTGAGACCCTGTGGATCTTGTCACCAGTATCACCCTAGCATCTGGGACATGGTCTTGTTGCTTGAATGAATGAATGAATGAATGAATGAATGAAGGCACAATTAGCCAATATGCTTGGCCTGCCCCTAAATCTGTAGGGCTAAAATTCCCGAAACCACGGGAAAGGGATCTACCAGGTGATGCTCGTAAGCCACAGAAACACGCCCCAGTCGTGTCCAGGCTCCATTTGCTACAAACTGAAGAAAGGATCTCCATGGTGTGGGAGGTGCTTGGTGGGGGGAGTTGTTGTTTTGGGAGCTTTGGGGGGTTTTTTTGGTTTGTTTTTTGCTTTTCGATTGTGGTAAAATACTCGCTACATAAAATTTGCCATCTTAACCATTTTAAATGTATAATTCGGTAGTAGTAAGTATACTCACATTGTTGTCCAAGCAATCTCCGGAAGCTTTCCATCTTGCAAAACTGAAATTCTGTCCCTATAAACATCAGTTCCCCTCCCCCTCCTCTCAACGCCCCGGTAGCCAGCATTTCACTTTCTGTCTCTATGGATTTGTCTCCTCTGGGGACCTCACAAGTGGAATCATACCATATTTTTCTTTTGTACGACTGGCTCATTCCACTTAGCATTATGTCCTCAAGGTTCATCCGTGCTATAGCAGATGTCAGAAATTCCCACCTTTTTAAGGCTGAGTAATAGTCCATCGTATGTACGTATCTCATTTGGTTTATTCGTCCATGGATGGACACTTGGGCTGCTTCTTGGCTCTTGCCATTAATGCTGTTGTGAACATACGTGTGCAGACACCTCTTCAGAGCTTGAGGTTTTAAATGTAAAACCTGTAACATGGGAGAGCTGCAGAGGGGGGCTGAATTTTAAAGCTGCCCACCCTTACCAGGGCCCTGGTTGAGAGAAGCCCCTGGAACATTTGCTGGGCCCAGTCACGAATATGGAGAATTGGGGACACGTAATAACCTGAGTGACGGTCTGGAACCCGTGCGGCATGAAAACAAGCGCCGGGCAACCGTGTGGCCACGTGGGCTCTCCCCGAGTTTGCCGAGCTCCCGTCCCCGGGTGGCTCAGGACGTATTTTTGTCATTCCTCCAGCCTGTTTGAGAGAGTATGATTAATTGTTTCTGCCATATGTCAACACTTGCAAAAGCATGGCATGATACTGCCGTGATAGGAGAAATATTTTCAGGGAATCTCTACAGCTTTTGTTGGGAAAAAGTGGCTACTCAAAAGCTCATTCCTTTTGCACATACGCACAAAAAGTTAGATTCTTTATCAAAGTCTTGTTTCTGTCTAAAGAATTCCATGTTTGCTCTGTATGGCCTCCAGGGCTTGGAAAGTGTTTCGGATTTGGAAATAAATAGCCGAAATGTGTCCTCACTACATTTCAAGTTGTCTAGATACAGATAACACGTAGTGAATGGAAGTAGGGCGAGACTAGTCAAAGTAATGTCCTCATGTTTCTATAAAAATTAAGCCGCCAAACAGCCTAGCTAACCTATTTTCTACGTTGGAACACTCTGCCTTCCCACATTTCTACATGAAATGAAAAAAAAAAAAAAATAGAGCATATGTGTGTATATGTGTGTTTGTATAAATGTACAGATTTAACGGCGTAGCTTATGGGCTGAGTCTTTAAGCTTCTAGTGCAGTCCGTGGGAGGTCGCTCTGTCCGTACACAGCACGGCGTTTCCGAGAGTCGCTGGCCATCCCGTGTACCCGACGGATGTCATTTTGTTTCCCGTTCTCAGTGTTACTAATCAAAGCCAGAAATTCCTGCAAAAAGGTAAATAAATCAAAACCCTCTGTTTTCCTTGGTGACAGTTAGCCACAACCCAGGACTCTGTGGGAGAGGACAGCGGTGGGGGGGATGGCGAGGAATATTTTTCCGCTTCTGCTAAGAAATGGAATTTCATTATCGTATTTTATAAATATTTTCCCCCGTGGTTCGCAACCTGATTGCCGGCTTGTTGCCGAGGCCTTGCGAGGTGGGGGGGGGGGGGGGGGGGGGGGGGGGGGGGGCCGGGGGCCGGGGAGGCCTGTTTCTTCTCAGGTGTGCCCGTGGCCCCAAACAGAAACCAATCAAGGTGCGATTTATGTTCATTAAGTGCTTGTCAAAACTGAAAAATTTTCTAATCAACAGCAATCTAGCAGCGGCCCCCTCAATGGCTGGGAGGGCCGCCTCTGCCGCATCGGCTATTTGCCTGTTACAACTCTAGGCTAAAAATCCGCTGATGATTACATTAGGCTAAGCTGCGAAGTAAATGAACCATGTCTTATTTAGGTGCCACTAGCTTCAGAGTAGTCCTGCCCCGCAGGGCACTTGATAGCGTTTTATGGCTTTAAAATTAGTGTAGCTTCCCATTTGCTGCAGGGTGCTGCATGTTATGCCTTTGAACTCAATAAGCAAAGGGAAGGGGGCCTTTTGTTTTTCCCCCTTATTTTTTTTTTCAGCAATTTTGTTTTGCATCTTTTCCAGACGGCATTTTGCAATAAAAATGTCTGACTACCATAGACGTGCCTCCCCCACCAAAAAAAAAAGGAAGAGGAGGAGGAGAAGAAAAAGGAGAAAATGTCATGCATTTGCAGAGGGCCAATTTTTTTCCCTATGCTGCAAAGTGAAAAATAGCTTTGCAGGTCAGCCTTAATGGCTCATGATGTCAGAATTGCTACCTCAAGTGGGAACAACACCTTTGGCTCATGAAATAGCCACCTAAAGTCAGAGGGAAAATATTTTCAGTATTTTTATTGGACAAGAGTAGTAAGAGCTAACATTTATGGAGCCCTCTGGTGGTCTCTTAAGCGCTTTATATATTATCTCAGTTAATCCTCACAATAACAGCATGAGGCAGGAACTATTATTCTTCCTACTTTTAAAAAAGTGGAAATAGATACGCAGAAGGATGACATAACTTGCCCCAAGCATGCAGCTGCTAAGGGAGTGGAGGTTGAACCCCAGGCTCTCTGACTTTGAGGCTCCCTGTCGGACCAGGAGGAAGCTGAGTTTTGTCTTCCGAAGTCATCTTTAGGAAATCAGAAAGTCACGGTTATCAGTGAACTGGCTGCTACTCATTTGAACCCCATCTAATACAAGGTGAAAGACATGAGCTTTAGGAAAATAGAATAATTACTGTAAAGGCAATGCATGGAGGGAAAAACGTAGGCAACTTCTAAATAGGCCTAGGTGAAAGCTTAAATATTAGAAGTACTTAAAATTCGAGATAGGCAAAAACTTAAGTGGGAATTATTTTTGTGTTTCAAAGGGCAGAAGGCGAGGCATAGCTGTCTTTGGTGCCCCCAGAGAACAGATGTGTGTGCTCTACTGTCTTAAAAATCTGTTTCTTTTAGTGACACTTATTCTAGCAAATTCATCCCAAGACATCTGAAATTTCAAAGAGATACAGACAGGTAGTACCACTATGATGAACATCACTATACAACTCAAAAATTTCCAGGGTCTAGTTGTTTCCAGCCAAATTTAAATATTAAATTACCAGGATAGCAACGGAATGGTGTTGGCTCCTTGAAGTTCCTTGTGGTGAAATTTCACTCATGCCTGCCTCCGGAAGAGGCCTACAGCAACCGAAGACAGGCAGCCGTTTTCATACGCGAGGCATTCATCTTGTATGGGCTAGGTTTGAGCACGCATGGGTTACAACCGGGTAATATTCAATTTAACCTAAAATGAGAAAAATCTTTCTTGCAGGGTATAAGCTCAGTATATGCAACAGCAAGTCAATCAAGACAGATACAATCAAGAAGCAAAGGATATATCCATAATTTGATTTGGAATTTTCTGCTATTTTGATTTATATTTTAATAACCTATCCCCCTGGGCTGGTGTTGGACAATAGCCCACAGATGTTGGATGGGAGCCGCCACGGCACGTGGGCTGGAGATTTCGGCTTTTGTTGTGGTGTTGCAGCTCTGCGTTGCATGTGAAGCCACCACGGGTCCCGGACAAGGCTTCCCCAGCCGCCTCTTTTACCATGTTTTCCATAATTACCCAGAGCCAGTAAAGCACTTACCAAGTAAAGAATAGCCTCCTCCTAACCATTGCCTGTTCCTCCGTCACCATTAGACCTGTCACCGTTAGACCTTCTCCCTCTGTTGGCCACTGGTCACTTTCATAAGCACTAGTCAACTGGTCTTTCCCAAGGACGTGAAACGCTGTCTTGGGAAACAAAATTATTTCTCATAGGACTTTGCGCTTTGAAGCTGCCTCCTGCCTTGCTATTGTGACTGCGATCCTTTGGAGAGAGAGAGAGAAATTGTCTTCTTTGAGTTCTGTGATCTGAAAGGTGGTGGCCAGAAGATTTTTCATAGTTTTACAGTATTTTCAGGAGTCTGACTTTCTTCTGTGCCTGTGACTATGCATGAGGCCATTGTTTATTATTCATAAATGTTGGGCTTGAACATGTGCTTGATCTTTTTGAATGGATGGTACTCTATGTGTCTTTATAGATTAGTTTCCTTTGAAAATAATATTAAATGGAGTTTGGCAATAGCAATGCATCTTAACAATGGCTTCTCTTATATACTTTTTTTTTTTTTTTTTGAGGCCAAAAGTGAGGCTTTTTAAAAATAGAACTTAAACTACTGCTTCCTTTTTGAGCCAGGACATTCATGAAGTACAGTGAAAATGGGGAATAATGCGTCATTCTTTTCCACCAGAAGACAAACAAATGTGAGAAACATTTACAATATCATTGCGAGGTCCAACACTTGGTTCTTCCCCCAGTCATGTGCATGCAATCACATACATTACGGTAGACTCGTGGCTCTCAAATCTTGTGGGCTCAGGACCTCTTTACCTTCTTAAAAGCTGCTGTGGAACCCCAAAGAGCTTTTGCTTATGTGGCTTTTATCTGTTGATATTTACCATGTTAGAAATTCAAATGGAGAAAATCTTTAAATGTTCTTAGAATCCATTTAAAGTAACAGTAATAAACCACCCATTACATGTGAATATAAATACTATTTTTCTGAAAAGTATAGTTTCCAAAAGGAAATCATGAGAAGAGACAGCATTGTTTTATATGTTTTCAGATCCTTCTGGTACCTGGCTTAGTAAGAGAGTTGGATTCTCATATCTGCTTCAACCTGTTGTAATATGTTGTTTTGGTGAAAGCATGGGAAGAAAGTCTTACCTCAGACAGACGTGCAGTTTGAAGAGGGAGAAGCATTTTAAAAGACATTTCTGATAATTGTGGATATTCCCCTTGCATACTTCACCAAAACTCAATAGGTGGTAGTTTCTTAAAGCTTAGTGATACAATATGGAATCACATATTTTTTTCCTTCTCTGCTACAATAAAATCCATCAAACTGACTTGTACTTTGAATGATATTTTATTCCTGTTTTATCCATGCATGTGACATCATGTGTCTGTCATTTCAAAAATACTGTGTTTTGGCCAGGTGTAATTTCTCACACCTGTGATCCTAAGCACTTTGGAAGGCCAAGGTGAGGAGATCACTTGAGACCAGGAGTTCAAAGACCAGCCTGGGCACAGCAAGACCCCCATCTCTACAAAAACTAAAAAAGTTAGCCAGGCATGGTGGCGCACACCTATAGTCCCAGCTGCTCGGGAGGCTAAAGCAGGAGGATACCTTGAGCCCAGAGTTTGAGGTTCCAGTGAGCTGTGATGGGGCCACTTCATTCTAGCCTGGGCGACAGAACAAGAACCTGTCTTCAATAAATAAATAAATAGAATACTGTGTTTTGAAGTGAAGTATGCAGACTTCCAAATGGCAACACTTTTTTCCATTTAATACCCAAAAATTCCATTTATTTACATCACCACCAATCTTGTCAGAAAAATTGCTGCTAAGTCTTTGGAGGGTATCAAGCTCGTGGTAAGAGATACAAATTTTTTAAATTCTCATTTTCTCCAGAAAGCTCAGATTTCATCATTGGCCATGAACACTGTCAGCTGTCTCCCTTGAAGTGCGTGCTTTGTTTATTTTCAAGACAATATCTGCCAGATACCCAAGACTGAGTAACCATAGTTGGTCTACCTCTGGCACAGTCTCTCTTTCAAGTAAAAATATTGTCCCACCAAAAAAGTGGCATACTTTCCATGTCATAACCCAGAAAATTAAAGAGATGTGTACTCAGTTGTTAAAATTTTTTAAAATAGCTTGTTTTGGTTTATTAAAAATTTGTAAGTGAAACTGGTTTTATTTGTTTTTACTTAGCACGGCAATGAATGACAACCAATGCAGTTCTGGGCTACCGCCTCAATTCATGCTAAGGTGTCAGCATTTTTCCCCGTGATCACTTTTGCACCAACAAAACAAATTTCAACACAGTGATAAAGAGGCAAATAATGCTTTAGAATTGTTTTGAAAATTTTATGGAATCAGAAACCCCCTGATAAGGTGCCAAGGACCACACTTTGAAGATTGTTAAGCTCTTTTATGCAAAGAGGAAAAACTCAGTTACGTTGGCCATGTCAGGAAAACCCTAACAAATTTCAGTATGTCTGAAGAGTTACCTTAGTCAAAATATTAATTATTAAAAGAAATATTAAAATTATTAGCATATATGTGCAATCAGAAACCAGAACTTATTGGTAAAACCTAACTGGAATAAAGATTTCTGTTGTTTTTTTCCATCACTTAATTATGGAAATTAAGAAGTATATGTAGAAATGGAGTGTGTTTATCACATTATCGATACTTGAAGAGAGTGGGGCTTATGCACTGGCAGATTTCCAAAGCCTTGTGCTTTTTTTCAGATGGTCTAATTTTGAGATGCCAATCATATCATTTATGCATTTCAGCTTAGCTTTAAGATCTTGTTAACTGCTTTTGGTACCCCTATGAACACATCAGCAAACCATCTTTCACCAGACAGCCAAAGGTAACCTCTGGACGCAGGCAGTGAGAATCAATATACTAGAGTATTTTTAGGGACTATTGATGGATTGCTGTATTTTGAGCTTAACTTCAAGTGCCAAATGCCCCAGAGCTGACTAAGATGAACTCACCATTTACTGAGAACTGTATAGGCCATCAGGCATGTAGAGGGGTCCGGGATTGCCAAGACAAGATGTACGCACCTTTCCCTTTGTGGTTTTTGGGGAGAATTCTTATGTGTTTTTTAGTAGCCTGATGCGGATTTGGATGAGGACTTTGCACCACTCCTTGCTGGAGCAAAGTGTTACCCGTTGGACAACCTCACAGTCCTTCCTGGGAACACATAACCGTGAGATTCTAGGACAGCATCGTACGGCAGCAAATCAATTAATTCTGCGTATCAGGAGTGATCTAGTACACCGAGGCACTAATGATTCCGCGTCCCTCTCGGAAGGCAGCCCCGCGGAAGGCAGGAGCCAGGGTAAGCTGTGCTGCTGTCAGCAAGCCGAAAGCTGTGGGTCTCTGACACAGCTCTCAATTGCTAGCAGGTTTCTCTCATTGCACCTCATTTGCATCTGGGACATCAATTAGCATGTTTGTTGAGGCTAATTGAATGAAACTCAATCATAGCTCTTAATTGCTTGACTATGTGAAAAGAAATCACATTAATGCAGCTAATTAAGTGTACGGCAATAGATGCAACATAATTAGGAGCGAAATGTAAAAAACAAGGAATGGCAAAGGTGCCTGCGCGGGGTTGCAGGGGGACGGCGAGGCACTGTTACCGAGTGATCGGTGCGTTCGAGAACGGGTCCCTCTGCTCCGGCGCCTGCTTGCAAAAAATAATCCGCGTGATGAGCATGGACAACTTGAGAAGAAAAATGCAAATAGGTTTGCAATTACTACTTTTTCAAGCTGTTGAGGGGCAGGAGATGGCACCTCTGGGGGTCTTGGCTCCTGAGTGGGCCCCGGGGACTTGTTAAGTGCTGTTTAAAAGTACTTGGCTTTGAATTACCCTCATGCCTTGTTAAAGGGTTTTTTTGCTTCTTTTATCTTCCATCAGCATTTTCCACAAGAAACATGGAGAAGGGTAGTGCCCGTGGCATTTGCACATCAAAATCGAGCTTGCTGTCTTAATTTCACCCAGGTCCCCAGCTCAGACCCATCAAGGGGCTGCACATCCCACTTCTGAGGAGACGACATTGTTTCGTGGTTGTGACTTTAATTCCTCAATAACCAAGCCGAGGAGAGATGAAAAGGATGGGTTCTTTCAAAACCAGAAAGCTCAGGGCAGCTTCTCACGGGAGAAACTGGCAGCCGCAGACCCTGTGTCTTTGCGGCCCCCCCCGCCACCCGTGCAGAAAGCGCTGGGTTGGAGGGCGCGTGGCGACTAGGAGACGTGTTTTGCAAAGTTTTAAAATTTTTTTTCATTGGCTTGAAACATAAGAATTGCCAAATTCCTATTCTGATTTTTTTTTTTAGAGCTAGTTCTTGTGAAGTTTCAGCACCTAACTCAGGCAAGAAAACAGATCCGCCGGCCCATGCTGCGCTAAAGATAAATGTGTTCCCTCGCCACATTCCAATCCAGAGAGCAGACACCGGGTACATTTCTACAATAATTTTAAATAAAATATCCTGGTTATTGTATGTTAAAACATGCCTATTAAAAGAGCCCATGCTGAGGCTTAGTCACTATCTGATTAGCCTCATTTTAGAGCCCATAAGCAATAAATGCTCAATTACACTCCTGTTATTGTATTTTAATTTGTTAAGAATTGGCATTAAAGAAGAAAGTTATAGCAAGTTGATATTTTTAAAGGAGTAACTATGCAAGGAGGAATTCATTATTTACAAGCATTAACTTTCGGTTTTGAAACTTGGGTTTGCTTGTTTTCGGTGGGTATCAGTGGAAGTAAATTCGAGATGTTTAGGAACAACCCTTTTTAAAAAAATGGCCCTCGCTAGCCAGAGATCACTCTCTTCTTCCATGTGCGTTCATTTGCCGTCCGCAACACGTAGCGCGGTGGGGAGGGTCCCTCTCTCCCAGCCTACCTCTTCCTTCGCTCTAATTTAGTATAATTAATTTAACAATAACTCTATGCCGTCTTTGGCCCCCATGCTTTCAAAACCACAGCTTGCTTCACGGTGGATTGTAATTCGGGGGTTCACTGGAGTCTTCTGTCAGGGGCGGGCGAAGTCACATTTGCCGTTCCCGGCCTGGATACGGCCTGCGCCTTCCCCAAAGCCACCACGACAGCCACAGCCAGCGACTGCCCTGCGTACCTTGGTGGCTCTGCCGCTGGCCTCCAGGCTGATGTCAGATGGGTGGGTGCTGGGGCTTCCTTCCCCGCGGTTATCCTCTGCCGGGGAGCCTGCAGCCTCGCCCCTGCTCCCTCCGAATCTGCCCCACTGGGGCAGCTGCTGGGCCTTTCTCCCTTTGCCCTCAGCTGGCGGTTCTCCGTCCTGGTCCGACTCAGACTTTGAGCTTCCGTGCTGCACCAAGAGCCGGCGCTTGAGGTCTGTCCTCGGGAAGTCACAGGGACCCTGAAGCATCGTTTGCTCCCGGGTGCTGGTGTTGGCGACCCCCTTCTGGGCTTGTGTACCCCTCTGTCAGCAGGTCTCCCGGCATGGCTGTGCCCTCACCGTGTGCACTTCCTCCTCCCGCCCTCCCTTCTTCCCTGTTGAGATGTCCTACACCCCTTGTCCTGGAGTCTGGGTTGACTCCCGCGTGGCCCCCTCTCAACTGCTTGGGTTGGGGGAAGGTCTGCGCTGTGGACACCCCATCCCCAGCCCCCGCACGCCCTCTCCCCTCCTACAGGGGTGGGTGGGAGAGAGCAGCCCTCTCACCGTCTGTCCTGCAGAGCCACGTTTCCATCCCCTGAATTGGAATCTTGTACTTCTGGTTCCTTCTATCAGCAGACTTCCTGCTTATTGATACACCAGGGACCCCGTCCCAACCCCTTCACCTGCCAGAGTGTGGACGCCGTCCTGCGGTTGAAAGATGAATGGCCTGTTTCCCAGGACCCGCTGGGGTCCTTCTTGGGATCCCCCGCAGCTCTCTGTGTCCCCTGCAGCCCCCTGGGTGCACTCTAGCCGGCTTTCCTCGTCCCACAGACAGGGGCCTCCAGCCCATGCACTTGGCTTCTAGAAGGAACTTCATCTCGTTATCTGTCCGCACCACTAACTGTGCCGGTTGGCAGTAAGGAGCAAGCATCTCACTTTTCCAACCTGCCTGGGTCCCGTGCAGCGGGCACTCGGGTTTGTCCGGCAGTTCTTCTAAAATTATGTTGACCTGGACTTAATCACTTACAACAAATAACAAACTTACTTGTATTAGAGACTAAAGGAAATTCACAAGATACTGCCAAGGAAAGAATGCGTTTATTCCCACTTCCTGCTTAGCATTGAAACCTTGAAATGTGGTTTATCCAAGAGTGGTATTGTATACAATTGTCCCTCAGTACCCATTGGTGGCTTGGCTCCAGGACCACTGAGAATACCAAAATTCTCAGATGCTCAAGTTCCTCATATAAAACGGCACAGTATTTGCATATAACCTATGCACCTCCTTTCATAGACTGTAAATTATCTCTGGATTACTTATAATACCTAACGCAATGCAAGTGCTATATAAAATAGTTGTTACAGTGTGTTTTTTATTTGTATTATAATTTTTTATTAGTTTTTCTGTTTTTGATGTGTTAGTTGGATCTGCAGGTGTGGAACGCACAGCTGTGGAGGGCCAGCTGTATATTCTTTCTTAATGTGAAATATCAATTAATGTGTGTGCAGAGTCCTTAGAATACTGTACTGGCAGACAAGGAGGGTTGCTACCAAAAAAATAAAATAGTGCATTAAAGGGTCAGCAACTCTCAGATGGTCTTCAGGCGCCTCACCCTGGCTCTCGGTGCCTTTTGCCTTCCCCCTTCCCTGCCCATCAGCCGAGCCTTAGGTGGCATTTTACTCCACAGTGAGTTGTTTAGTGACTAGTGCAAAGAACTTCACTGTCAACCTAGGCTTCCCTGTAGTTCCCTGATAACTGTTGGTCATTTGCCTCTAAGAAGAGAAAGAAGAGCAATCTTTTTAGGAGGGCAGTGAACCTACTTGGAGAAACATGATACTTGAGTGCCAACTAATGCACTTCTTTTTAACATTGCACTTTTGCACATCCATCCCAGAGCTCTGTATTTTTTCAGTGCCACACCACGAGCCTCCCAGACATCATTCTCATCTTTAATAAAACACTTGACCTTTGCCTACAGTTTTCACCGGAATTCCTACCAGACAGCTTCAGTCTTGTCTAGCTATTTCCTAGTATTCCTGTCTGAGACAGAAAGGTTTTTACAAAATAGTTTCCTTACTCCATGCATGGAATTTTACCTAGAATTTATAGGAGAAGCCCAGGTTCCTCACATGCCATGTAATTAGCAAGAATTCAAAAAATAGGACTTTATTTGCATACTTATTTTCTGATCCCCCATGAAGGAGACCTCTACTGCGTCTCCTGTTTCTAGTGCCTGGGTTAGTTCAGGACACAGAAGCAAACTCTGATTTAAATATGATGGTGATGCCACCTGTACTAGACACATCATAAAAATCGTATTGTTTTTAACGTGATTTCCACAGTGGAAGGGTCTTAGGATCACAACTCATGATGTCTGATAGAACCTTTTGTCCTAGATTGTAAAAGGACTTCTTCGTGTTAATCTCTCTTGGATGTTTAACGTTTTAAACAGGATTACATGCAAAATGTCCACGGTAAAGAGATCGATCTGCTGAGAACCACTGTGAAAGTCCCAGGGAAGAGGCCCCCGCGAGCCACGTCGGCCTGCGCACCCATCTCCAGCCCCAAAACCAATGGCCTGTCCAAGGACATGAGCAGTTTACACATCTCACCCAATTCAGGTAAGCTCACAGCACGCACGCTAGGGAATCAGGTTCAGCAACAGTAGCGGGTACTTGGCTTGAGGACAAGGTGGAACTCTTATGGTCAAGTAGGCGATGTTATTAACTAGCACGTTGTAAAGTTTGGAAACCTCATCCCTTCTGTGGCTGATTATTTCCCCTACACTTTTGGGTTCTGTGAATGCTAACAAGCAAATGGCGGGGCTTTGAGTCACAGCTGCACAAACCAAGCACCTAGGCTGTCCCAGGGCTAGGGAGTTGAAAGTAGAGTTTTACACGTGAATAGACATTTAAGGGCCTTATAGAAAACATGAATTGACTGTTAAAGCATCAAGGAGTAATGGATGTCTCATAACTATGTATGTGAAATTGGGAAAACAACTTGGAGCAAGACTCAAAGGAAGCCATTTGACCTACATAAAATTTAACTCCTAGGCTGAGTATGGTGGCTAAGCCTATAATCTCAGCACTTTGGGAGGCCAAGGTGGGGGAATCACTTGAGCCCAAGAGTTGAAGACCAGCCTGGGTAACATAGCAAGACCCCCTCTCTACAAAAAAATTTAAAAATTATCCAGGTATGGTAGCCTGGCACTTGTAGTCCCACCTACTTGGGAAGGTAAGGCTGGAGGATCACTTAAGCCCAGGAGTTCAAGGCTGCAGTGAGCTATGACCACTGCACTCCAGCCTGGGCGAGACCCTCATCTCTAAAAAACATAAAAATAAAAATGTAATTCCTCTCTGTCTTACATTTTTAACTGTCTTCTGTCATTTTGTTAATGCAACGTTAGTTTTTATTCTCTTTTAAAGGAGGATTTTTTTCATTCGGGATTAAAGAAAGAGTGTTGTCTCAAAATTTGATGTGTTTAGAAATCTTGGCCTCTGTGTCCAGTGCAAGCCATTTGGAGTGTCATCGATCACTTGCTTAAGAGTCTTTGCACGTGATGGCACTGTGGCCTCAACCTTTCCGTGACTACTTATCAGAGAAAAGGTATTAAAGACCCACTTGAGTCCTCCCACTAACAATCGGACTCCTTCCACATCCGGATTCCCTTCAAGAGTTTTTGTTGTTTTCTCCCGTAAAAAAAAGTCACTTTCTTCTCTCCCGCCTCCATCCAGTCTTCTCAAAACATTTCTTTTCTTCAGTAGCTTCTAGCATGTATCTCTGCCTCCCAAAGATGCTACGTTTTCCCTCTTCTGAAACGTTAAGTGCTTCTGAAGAGGGTCATGATGCTGACCGCACAGTTCCGTGGCGTAAATGACGTCGGTTGGCAAAAGTGGGGTGATGGGAAGGAGTGAGGGTTTGGGGTCCACCGTGCTGGGCTCTGCCACACGGTGTTGGGTCACGAGCTGGTTCTTTGCCACGGCGTTGAGCCGATCTTGCCCGTCTGTGTTGCAGAGGGTGGTGTCAGGTAAGGTCACGTCAAAGTGCTCAGGAAACATAACGTATGGCACAAATGCAAGCTGTAGCTACCAACTTAAATTGTCCTTCTGCTGAAGGCAGCGTCAGTTCCTCCCCAAAAGGTTATCAGGTACTTTTGCATGGTCTCCCGGGACCTGCTGAGCTTCGTTCCAAGACTTCATGCGATTGCCCTCGTCCGGATGGGGTGCTGACTCTGGGATAGGGACAGAGGAAAGAAGTACCCAAGAAAGAAAAAACATCTGTAGTGAGTAAGAAGCTAAAGTCTTCATTACTTTATCGTGTTCCATTATTTATTCATTTATTCAAAAAATATCTGTTGAGCACTGGTTTTGTGCCAGGAAGTGCACTGTAGACATGGAACCCCTGACCTCTGAACTCCTGTGCAGGGCAGTCACCAACTAATGTCCCACCTCCCCTCTTAGCCTGTCACATCCCATCTACCCATGTATTTATTTAGTGAGTTTCTTTTTTTTAATTGACAAATAAAGCTAGTACATATCTATCATCACAACGTGATGTTTTAAAATACATACACTTTGCGGAATGGCTAAATCGAGCCCTCTGTGGAGCTTCTGAGCTTCTAATATGGGCCAGCCACTGCTCTGAGCCCTGGGGTCACAGGTGAGCAAGATGTAATTCCTACCTACAAGAACCTCACCCTCTCTAGGGGGAGAAAGACGATGAGACAGCTGCAGTGTGGGTAGCAGGCTACAGCGGGGAGGCTCGCTCGGGGGAGTGTGAAGACTCAGCAACAATGTGGTCCATGGTCGTCTGCCTGGCTCTAGCCCCGGCGGTGGGGCCAGGCCTTAGGGAATGGGGGTGTCTGTGCTGAGTTTCAGAAGAGGGTAGGGGAAGAGCTGCGAATGCAGAGCAGCGTTGGATATGTAAGAGTAGGATTTTGAACTTCCTAATCTCGAGACTTACGTTCTTTGGTGCCGATGCCACTTGTTGTCCTAAGGAGAATATAACAGGTGATTGTGAATAGAAAATACAAAAGGCCATCTAAACCGCAGGGGCCTCTCCGTTGAGGGGGTGAGTTTTGTGTGCAGTGCTCGGTTTTGCTCCCTTTAAGACCCTTGCCTGTTGGGTGCATGAGAGAGTTTGGGACAGGGTCGAAATCCCTTTCCGTGGTCACACCCCTCAGTGTACGGACGGGACCTCTTTCCAACCCTCGGCCAGGTTAACACCGCGTCAGGAGCCTGTTTGATTGTCCTTTTTCTCTGGAACCTGAGCAGGGGTGTGGGCTTAGGGGTGTGACATTAGCAGGACCACAGAGCAAATGTGGGAGGAGAAAATGCCCCCTGGTTACTCACAGCAGTGCTCGGGGACGTGGCACCCTGAGCAAGCACGCAGGGAGGTCACGGCGGGTGTCCAGGAAGAGCGCAGGGACTCTCAGATGACCACTCCCTGTTGCTTTCTCAGCTCAATCCTCAGGTTTTGTGGCTGAGCCGTGGAGGAGGTGCTTCCATGAGAGGCGGCACTTCATTAAAATATCGTAGAATTTAATCTGCATTGACCTCCCCTAAACATGCACATTAATCTGCAAAATGACATGTTCTTTCTTGCTTAAGAAATTAAAGCTTTTGGGGATTCGAGGTTTTATCCTCTAAATTACTCTTTGGAAATTGAGTTTCCTGTGTTTAAAATCATTACTCATAAAATGCTCTGTCATGTGAAGAATTCAAACACAGCAGATTTAACTGAAATAAGATGATGCTACATTTAAGTGTTGGACTCTTAGCTAAAAATAGGTGTTCGTTATTTTAGAGCTATTTGCCAAAAAATTTAATATGCAACTTAACCTTCTTAGTCTTCACTCTCGACTGCTTTGAATTCTCCTATTTTGTTTAGAGTTCTGGGTTAACTGGAGGCGTTTGTTTCTTTTTATGTTTCCTTTTTGTAATTCATTTTCTTATCTTTTTGTGATTGAATTAGATCAGTGTTTTATGCCTCCCTTTCTAGTGACTTTTTCATTCACATAGACCTGGTATATATATGTATGTACCTGAATCTTTGTACAAAACACTAGTGCTTTAGAATCAATGCCCATAAGTGGAGTGACTCAATCAGTAGATATAATCATTTGTAAGGTTCTTGATACATATTTCCAAATCAACTTCTAGAAAGACTTCATATAAAATTCCAAGCATAAAGCAAGTGCCCATTTCACCACATACACTTGCTAGTCCTGTTATTAAATAGTATTTTTAGATGCTAAGCTCATCTGTGGAGCAATAAAAAATACATCGTGCTTCGATTATTTGGAGATTTCTTCAATGAGTAGTGAAGGTGAACATCCCATGTTTATTGGCCATATGTATTTCTCATGTTGTGATTGTTCAGAAGTATCCTTGGCCCATTTTTATGCTAGGTTCCTGTCTTTTTTTTTATTGATATGTAAGAGCTCTTTGTATATTTAGGATGTTAATGCTTTATATTTTACAGATAATTCCCCAGTTTATTATTTGCTTTTGAAGTTTTGTGGTCTTATTTACATGTGTAATGTAAGGTTTTCCCTCTTTTTCATTTATGATCAAATCATGTCTTTTACTTCTATGGTTTCTACTTTAAGCTATTTGCAAAGTTTTTAACAATTCTGAAATTAGATCACAGTTCATATGTGTATATTTCTAAGTTTTATAGTATTTTTATCGGTTTTCAGTGTTTTTTTTCTTTTTTTTTTTTTAAATATTTAACCCCTATTCCACCTTTAATTTGTTTGGGCCTACTGTATGTGACAGGAGATCTAATTAAATTTTTTATTCAAATAAATAACCAATTGTCCTTTTGCTCTTTTTTAAATTTTTTCTTTCCCTGTTAATTCTATGTGTCTCCTTTGTTGTATAACTAAATCATTTAATCACATCAGCTTTTTCTGGGATCTCAAATCTTTTCCATTGACCCACTGTCACTACGTTGCCTTCCCTTGTGTGGAGCATGGGTCAATTTATATCTGGTAGTATAACACAGTTTAATACTTCTTATCGTCCAGCTTTTCTTGGCTATTGCTACCCATTTATTTTTTTCAAATTAACTTCAGAATAACTTGAAGGCTTCTCCTTCCCATCGTGACCTTAATTGGCACTGTTCTGAAGCTGTCGGTTAATTGTGTTGGAACTGACACCTTCGCTATGTTGAGCTCATCGTGGGACAGTATTCCTTCTCAGTTTATTCAAATTTATTTTATACCCCCGGGAAAATTTAGAGTTTTTCTTCATGTAGTTCCTGGATGTATCTTGTTAATCCACTCTGTTATCTTATAATTTTGGTGCATCGTGAGGCTGATCTTTTTTGGAGGGGTAGAGTCTATTATCTCATCTAATCGGTAAGAAGTTAGAAAGCTCCTAATTTTTATATTTTGTGTGTCCAGCCATCTTACTGAACTCTCTTTGTTGTAATGGCTATTTGGATGTTTCTCTTGATTTTCTAGTATACGGTCGTAATGCATTCCATATTTCAAATATTGTAATGCCTAACTGTATGTCGATGTGGACTTTTCATTTCTACCAACCAGTTCACTGACTCGGATACCTCATTGCATTGCCTCTTATGCTGTCCATTTTCCGTGGCCACTGACTCCACCGTGCACCTGTCCCTGGTTAATACTCTGGAGGTTCAGGAGGGTGAGGAGCAGTGCAAAACCGCCCCTGTAGCAGCCTTACACTCCAGTGAGGGCGGAGGAGAGCCAGAAGATGAAAACACAAATGAGATCATTGTAGGTAGTGATAAGTGCCACAGGGACCAATGGGGCAATTGGATAGGAAATTCCCATGTGTGGAAGTGTTTTGTTATTCCTAAAATTGGAAAGTGGTTTGCCAGTATTAAAATAACGACTACATTTCACAAGTTAAAATGCTGAAAATCTGGTGATCTTAATGTCCGTTTCTGCCGTGGGCTTTGGCAAGAGGAAGAAAAATGTTTTGTCAGTAGGACACCTACTCTGTGTCCTACTGACAACTAAGCTCATGTCTCACTTCTGGGCTCTTGCATTGACCAGTGCAGGGCAGCTATGGGGGCGGGTGTCACCAGTCTCCCCAACCCCCACATTGTAGATCTACACTGGAACCTACCGGTCAGCATGGGCCACACAGCTGCTCAGAGCCCACACCCAGCCGTCTGATTCACGAAGGAATCGTCCAACACTGCAGAGAAAACCCCTTCATCTGCCTCATCGACCCACATGCTCTTATTCCTAAATGTGAGTGGACGACTAAGATGTGTGTGGAATCCCACAGTAAAAATGTGAAGGGCCGAGATGAACAAGAGGACAGTTGATCTCAGAAGAAAAAGTGTGACCATTTGTGGAGAGCAAATTTAAAAGGAAATTATAACTGCTACCAGAAAGATTTAAAAGGTTAGTTATACTCATAAAGTGAAGCAAAGCAAAAAATATTATGTGAAAAGATTATAGGAGAAAGAGTTCTTGGAAATTGAAGAAGAAAGTTTGCAAAAATGAAAAATTCAATAGGTTAAATACCTAATGAAGAAGGTGGCTAAAGCCAATGTTGGTGGTCAAAGATATAACAGAAGAAAAGTTGCTAGGGGTGAACAAGGACATCTGAAGAGTCAAGTGTCAAATTGGATGGGAGAGGAAGCTCTGTAAAAAAAAATAATAATAATAAAATCCTAAAAAACATCCAAAATAAAAGAACAAGGTTATATACAGAGAAAGAAACCTGACAAACTGTAGATCTCTTAATAGCAACACAGCATGCTTAAAGATAATGGAAATATTCCTTTCTAAGGACAAATCATTTTGAACCTAGAAGCCTATGCAAAGACTATTACCAATCAAACGAAGGTAGGAAAAAAGATGTTTTTAGATGACATACATGGCTATTGGACATTTCCTTCTTAAGGGGTCTTTGAAAAAATTAATTAAGGATCTACTCCAGAAAAAAAAAAGACTACTCCAAACTGTTTCTTTATTCCTCCCTGGTTAAATCCTGCCTTCCTCATCCAAGGTCTCCCAGTCCTCAGGATGTCCGTGGCATTATGCATTTCCATCCTTTTGGTGCGGAACCTACGCTGTCTTCACGTCGCCATTCTAATGGGGGTTCACCGGAAGCCACATTTCAGAGAATCTACCCAACTTGAATTTCAAGCTTACTTCCAGAGAAGGAAGTAAAATGCCCAAAAGTATTTTCTGGCGTGAGTTTTTTGCAAGGCTGGCTTGGAAAAACCGTATCCACGTATAACAGAATGCAGAGTTGTTTTAGCTCTGACAGTTATTTTGACATACATGTATACAGCAGAAAAGTCATAATGGCCAAAGAGTAGAGGCCTCACAGTCAGAAACACCAGAGTGACTCCCCATCCTGGGGTCTTACGAATTTGTCTCTCTAAACCTCGGCTTCCCTGTCTTCAAAGTGGGGAAATGGTGTCTGTCTATCCCTTCACTAGAACTAGTGAGAATAGCACATGGCATGCCTCTTAAGAGACTGGCCCAGGGTGACTTTTCAGAATTACATCATTAATTCATCATCATAGTTATGATAAAAGCAAGAAACAGGGAAGAAAAATTATGTTTTGAGTTAATTTTCCAAATGCAGTAAAGCATCTCTGTAGCCTTCGAGCAGATAGAATGAGCATCTCTGGCTTGGACTCCATACACCCACGCTCCCCAGCAGTCGGCATCGACTGTCACGGCAGTGAGCGGGGCAGGCAGAAGAAACGCCCCTCGGGACTTGCGTGGATCTCCATGGAGCTATCTGCTCCGGTTCTACGTCCTGTGGTCACTTTATTCTATTAACTCCTGGTTGCGACGTTTTTGTTCTAGGGTGACAGATATCTTCTCGTCTCTAAAGTGTGTCTTCGTTGGGTTTTTGCAACTAAACGGGTATGTTGTTATCCTAAACCAGATTGATGCTTGGATCTTTGTGAAAGGAAACCTTTCCCCTTCTCCTCCACATCCCACCCCCCTCAGCACCATAGGCCCCCCGGTGGTCGCGAAATATTAAAGCCTTCGGGAGGGTTGGAGCTGATTTTCCTTGTGGGGGGGGGGGAGGCGGGGACGGCAAATGCGTTTGGAGTATTGAACTGCGGTTGACATCTGAAGCCTCAGCCATGCTGTTTTCTCCACACTTCAGCAATCAGGACATCCAGCAAACCCATAAAAAAAAAAAAAAAAAAACCCAAACTAATAGCATGAATATTCAGTGACCTAGAATACTAATTATCGTCATGAATATTAATGTGATCGGACTTGCCTTTTCCTCTCTTCTTTTCTCCCTCGTCCTCTTTCTCCCTCTCTCCCTCTCTCTTTTTTTCCACTTAGCCAGCTCTAAAGATGGGTCATAATGAGAGCATTTAAGAGGGAGCGCTCTCCGCCGTGACAGGGACCGGGGTAATAAGGAGAGCTTGATTAACGCGGAGCACTTGGGGGAGAGATGAGAGGCTTCACGTGGGCCTGTTCGGGGGAGGCAATGAGGCACCGGCGGCTCTGTTGCTGCTCCCGGAGATTAATGAGGCCTGAGAGTGCATTAGGAACAGTGACAAAGGTTTGATCTAATGCGCTCAGTCATTTTTCCTTTGAGTGACAGACGCACAGAAGTAATTGGCTGTGCAGAATGGCAGCTCATTGGCGGTACTTAAGGATACATTATCCCCGTTGTGTGGCCCGCAGAGGCTGTTTATCAAAACTGCTCACACTGCACACGCAGAGCCGCGAAGCTGCTGTTACAGTGGTAATAGCTATTAAAAAAAAAAAAATAACGCAACATCAAAACTAGATCCGTTGTTGTCTCGTGGAAACAAAGTTTTTTCTTTGTTTAGTTTCAAATGGTCTAGAAAACATGTTAATAACTCCGGAGTCTGCTCCGCGCCCGGGATGCGCGCCGCCGATCCACGCGTGCTCGGCGGAACGTGCCGAAACACCCGTGTCGGCCGTGGCCGCCCGGGAATTACCCACACTTTGGACTTTGGTTACAACGTTCAGTTCTCTGATGTGTAAACTGGGTGCTTCCCCTGAACACCCTTCTAGCAACTGGGTAGGACACTTGCAAAGGGAAGCCTTGCTGGGTGAGAGTTATTTTTCTGAAAAAGTAATCCCAAAATTAGTGTCATGTGTTACCTGCTTCTGCAAACCAAGTTTTATTGGAATGGATTGTGATAGCCGTTTAATAATTTGTCTTAGGAAGAAAAAGTAATGTTTCGTGAGGTTTTAGACTAAAATTTCAGGAATTTAGCTAAATCTGAAATTAAAAGACACTGAAGCTAGTATTTCATTGTATGTAAGAGGTGTAGCATCTTCAGCCCTGATGAGAAATGCGTTCTTAGACTGTTGTTTTGGTGTTTATACATTTCTCCCACTGAGGGTCAGGCAAGTTTGTTTTTCTCTTGTTTCCATCATTAAATTGTAAACTCTTCAAGGCATAGACCATTATTTCTATTTCTTTGTTATCCTCTTTCAGTTTCGTGAGCTGGCAATTACTTTTTCATCGAGGAAATATTGCCGAGTATTACCCATTATGTGAAACGTAAGTGGTAGATACTGAGGATGAGGTTAGTCGGCTCCTTTCAGACGGCAGTTCCTCCCTGGCAGCCTCGGTGGCCAAGATCCACGGACAGTTCAGAAATAAGTGAGAATCACACACCCAATTTAAGGAACGCTTCAAGTATTTGAACTCTAACTGGAGCGTTGTTTTCTGTAAGAACCCACAAAAAGCAGCTTGATTCTTGATGATTTCGGCTCACGGCACAAGAGGGGGCGTTGAGGAGCTGAGCCGAGCCGGGCGTCTCTGTGGCTGCAGGCGCACCTGTGAGTAGTAAAAAGAGTTGCTTTGGGAACTTTTTCTTTTCCTCTCAAAAGCATGTGTGTTTGTTGAAGAATAGTGTTTCTGGTGCTGAAATGGTGCTTTCTAGACAGTGACGGGGTCAGCAGGGGAGGGGTTGTAAGGAAGCCACAGCGCCACCGGGAAGGATCTCGCCATGGTCCCTGCCCTCGGCGTGCGCGGAACCTAACCCAGCTCCGGCAGGAGCCCCGCCCTTCTGGGCTACGGCCGGGTCTGCGACTTGCCTGCCTTCTACTGTCCGTCCCCACGTTGGCAGAGGAGAGTGTTTAGGGTGGTCATGATGTTTTTCCATCCCCCAACCTGTGGTCGGTTGCTTGGTAGCGACCACTCAGACTGAGAATGTTTGGCTTTCTGGAATATTCCTAATGAGCAGTAAAACCCAGGAACATTCCGACCAGCAAACAAGACCTTGTGTCACCAGGCTTCTGAGCAGGGGCCTCCTTAGTGCTCCGTGTTTTCTACGTCATTGCTCTGTGCAGTTGTGGGAGATCGTTTTATAAGAGCTGAAAGGAGGGAGAGAAAGAAGCAGAAGTGGCCATTTCTGAGGGTAGAGCCGTGTGGCCACCGGGGCCTCCTCCCTGAACGGAACCATAAAACTCAGCAGCAACCAGAGAAAGCACCCCTGAAAACGCTATGGTCAAGTCAAGATGGAATTTGTGTACAAAGCACCTATCGTGTTTATCATATAAAGGAGAAAGAATATTTGAAAGATGGAACCATTATGCATGGCAAATGAAAAGGCTGAACGAACAGAAACTCCTTAGTTTTATTCTCCATGTTTATAATGTTGCCATACCTCATCATCACTGCACTGCATGTCAGCAGTTCACGCAGCTCACACCAAGAAATGATTGTGGCCAGGTGACACAGTGGTGCTCTCTCCGTGAGCACCTTCAGAGTCAGTAATAGTGAGATAAAAATGGGAAGGCGAGACGTCATTGTGCAGAACTCACTATGGCAAAATCAGAATAAAATTAGCTATTTTCACACTTTAGGAAATGTCGGTGAACTGTCTAAATCCAGGATTTTTAATTCTGAGCGTGGCCATGTGGCTGTATTTAGTGGGAACTACATTTGCCATTAGGTCCGGGCTCTATACTTCCTTTTTCTGTTCGGTGTTGAGCTGTATGGCTGGAAAAAGCAGACTGGTCTCTTGAGTAAATGCTTATAGTTATTTCTACATATAATCACTTCAGTGAGAACTTACCTTCTGATGGGCGTTAACATTTTATCTTGGATTGTATCCAATGCCACATTGTGTCCACCCGCAAGACAGAGCAATGCTCCAGTGATGGGCCGTGAGCCGCCATTCTAGTTCTGTAGCTCACCACCACCTGCCGCCAGGTAATGAATGTCCTTCATCTGCACACGTCACATCCCAAGCACGTGGTTTCTTTTCTCTGTCTCCTCCCTTCCTTTTGTAAACTGTACCTTTAACACTGGCGTAACTCTGACCATCAGACCTTTGGAATTTTGGAACATGGGGTGTCGGCTGAGTCGGCCACAGCCCTAGCACTTCGCTGGCTGATGTCAGGTGCTCCGCAAACACTGGCCGAGTGGATACCTGGGCCCCTGGGAAGGGATGGCAGCGCCAGAACAGACAGGCAGGAGGCAGGTGACATGCGCGAGTCCCCACACGAAGAGGCCCCACCACAAGAAAAACACGAGGAAAATATTCAGACTCTTTAGATTTTAAAGACAAACAAAATTAGCAGTATTCTATATTAAGCGTCTGCTAAAAAAATAAACTATAGAGAAAAGGAAAACCCACTGTTGACGAGATTAATAACAACTGATGTCTGCAGAGGCTTTGCGGTTTACAGAGTGCTTTACATAATTTGATCATTATATTAACCACATGGGGCACATTATTATCATCATTATTATCACCATTTCTTTATTATTATCCATTTTACAAATTATGGACTGAATTGCTTTAAAGATGCCCAGGTTCCATCTTCTTCTAGCCACTGGTCATTAAGAAAGTTAATTGGCAACATTTATTATGAGTCAGAAAGATATATATGCTGTTTGTCCCAGTAGTAACTCTTCTGAGAATTTATGCTAAGGAAAATTTAAAAGTAGAAGATGTCCTTTACAGTGTTGTTTATGATAATGAGAAGTTGGAAACAACCAAAACTATCCAGAAGTAGGAAAATGCTAGTATAAAATACGCTAAATCAATAAAATGTTACATATTTAAAATTACTGTGAAGATTATGTAACACCATAAGAGAATGGCTAAGAAGTTCTTATTGAAGCATAATGTAAAATTACATCTTTACTATGTTTATAACTAAGAAAAATATATGCAAATATTCAATAACAAATGGATCTATTGGATGGGATTTTGTCATAATTTACATTATTTGTATATATCTGTATAATTTTGCAAAATAAGTTTTAAGACGTTTATACAACAAAATAGAGTCCTGTTATTTTTTTTCCTTGACATGATAATTAAAACGGAAAAATCACAATAAAATGAACTATTTCCACATTTTAGGAAATAACCGTCAACTATCTAATTCCAGCATTCTGAATTCTGAGCTTCGCCACATGCTGTAGTTAGTAGTAGTTACATTCGGCATTGCTATTGGGTCTGGACTCTGCAGTCTTTTATCTCTGACAGATATAACGTAGAAAATATATGACTCCAAAAATGTAGTTATAGGGAGACACCGGATTCGATTCTCAGCAGTAGGTGTGTTGAGTTGCCATGTCGTACGAAGCACATACCGTGGACTCGGGTCCTGGAGGCCCGCACGTTTAAGATGCCAGATGTGTCCTTGGAAAAGATCTTAGCCTGAAATCCCGGATACCAAAGGCGGGGCCGGTTTCCAGTACAAAACGCTGACACAAGTGGGCCCTGCTCACGGCCACCCAAATCACGTGCATCTCACTTTTCATGGTAGTGTTGTGAGCTGTATTCTTCCTGGGCGTATAGCGAGAGGACGGAATAGACGGCGAAGGCCTGGTTTAGAGCGACGTGAGCATTCGGGCAGCCTCCCTGGCCCGGTCGCGATTCAGGGGAAGAACCCGGTTTTCTCCGCACGCTCAGAACGGGGTGCAGCAAGGCTGCGGGTTTGCGAGGCAGCTGCTCACGCTGAGTTTTTGTGACATTGGAAGCTACATATGGACCTAAAAATCTGGATGTTTCTAGATTTTTCTCTGGGTGTTTCTAAAGGCGAGGCCTCTGAGAGGGGAAGGGCGAGCTCATGTCAATCATGTTCCTGTCATTATGATTTTTTTGTTTTTAAGTTATATACAGTTCCACATGGGGTAAAGGTCTGTTTTACACTGAGGTTCTCATAGAATTCTCCTTGGGGCCCCCCACCCCTGCCAGTGTTCATGAAAGTTTGGTGTCACCTAGCGCCAGTAGTTACTGCATTTTTCGGGCTTATTGAACCAGCAAGGCAAATGCCAAATCCTGTCTTCCTACCTCAACCCATTGGTACAGTTCAGTCATGTTTGCGAAGACAGGCCAAAATTGGAAGGTGCCGTGAACAAAACTTCATCTTTTAAAGGAAATTATTGTTGTATCTTTATTTGAATGCTATGAAAAGTCATTTCAGAGTATATTTTTAAAAATCAGAGCAGGCTATTTTTAATGTAATAAGCCTATAGCTTAAAAGAGGAATTCTGTCTTTGATGTCATTTGGTGGATGAAAACATTCTTGTTCAATAGAAAACCAGCATCTTTTTTCATGCTCATTTGAGATCAGATCAGGCAACATACTGATGTGCATTCAGATATAAATGCCATATTCACTTTGAAATGCAAATTGTTTAAAGAAAAATAGCATATGGTGGAGGTAAGTACCTTTTCAAATCAACTCTTACACTTTAGGGATATAAGTACAGCGAAAATTATTCTTTGGAAAGATCTGGCGCTTTTGACACATGGAAGCTTGCTCTAATCAAGGCTGCGCAGTAAGCACACGCGCATATCCACATCAAGGAAATGGCGCTGGGAGGACGTGGATTAGCATGGTAATGCGGCCGCCCCCCGCTAACCTGGTCGAATGCCAGCTGGTCCGGAGATGCCGTGTTGAGGGAAAACACTCTGAGTTCGTCAGGGACCAGGTAGTCAGCCACGTATTTCATGGTATTGCAGATAACATTTGGGGGAAAAGATGGAGACAAATGCCACATAGGTCCTTTTGTGACCGACTTCCTATGGAAGCTGGCGTCCCATGCTGTTTAGGGTGGAGCCATGCTTTAAGGACAATAAAACTGCTAACTCGCCCAAACCGAGTCCATCTCTTATACCTCCTGACCTGACCTCTGCATTTACAAACCATTGAAATGACATTTTTTGTCTTTTTTGGGGTAAATTTTACTGATATACGCGCAGGAAGCACAAAATCCTAAGTGATAGCTAAGCGGATAGGTGGCCAGTCCCCCAGGAACCCCCCCCACGGGCCCCTTCCCCTCACTGCCTACTACCAGCCCCACACACAGGTGTGATCATCTCACTTCTCGCCCTGGAGACGGCTGCACCTGTCCCTGATCAGCATGCTCACAGTTGGGGCTCTCATGTCTGTCTTCTCTTGCTCTGCGTTCCATCTGTGATGTCCATTGCCGTGGTGGCCCAGGTCAGGAGTCCGTCCGTCCTTGCTGGTGTGTGACGTCCCACTGTACCACGGCGCACCTGTGGCGGGTGGGCATTCCAGTCGTTCCCGGCATGGAGCTGGTACAAGCAATGCTGCTGTGAGCATCCTTGTCCGTGCTTTTTGATGGACATGTTTATGGGCATCTGTCTGATTCTCATCAGGAGGTATGTGAAACGCAAAGAATCTTGAGGAAGGAAGAAATAGATTGGACTGGAAATGTCTTATGAAAGCTTTACATCTGGTAGGTCAATGAGCAGAGCAGTGTAGGCTGTCCTGGGATAATATAAAGTAGCATCTCCTCTTCCTACCTGTTCTTTATCTAGATGGGTCTAGTTCTAAAGTCTACAATAAATCTGCAGTGTCTCCTGTACCTTCCAGCAGGGTGAGCTCCCTGCCCCTCATACTTTCTTGCGGCCCTTGCATTTTGGCTGCATGCAGACTTGCCTGCTACCTGCTACCAGACCAGATTGCAGGTATGCTGAGGGCAAACCTTGGTTGTGCCCAGCACAGCAGGGGCTCGAGGCCATGGGGCAGGGCACTTTGGAGGGTCAGTGTTACAACAGATGGCAACTACCAGGCAGGGTCCAATTCCCCCTGTGAGCTAACAGGTTAGCCTGCCACGGGGTCCTGGGTGCTGAGACTCTTGGGTCAAGACGAAGGTTAGTCTATCGCAATGGTAGCAGCCAGAGCATCAGCATCATCGTCCTGCACTGCTTCCCCAAGCACCAGTTCCTGCGAGGTGACACCAGCACACACGGAGGCTTCCACTGTAGGAGAAGAACCGTGGGCTTAGGAAAGCCCGGCCTTTTATAATGGGATGTAAGCAAGCCTGCCCAACCTCGTCCGTGAGCAGTGACAGTACCTTTATCATCCCAGACAGCAAACAGATCTGCCCTCCTCTGGAGGAAGGCACCGTCCCTGTCACCCAAGTCTGTTCACTCTGGCGACATCTCTGAAAAGATAACAGAGAACAGAAGGGTGCCAGCGCCCGTGTTTGGAAGACGTGAAGAAGCTGAGACCCGTGGAACGCTGTCTGCGGGCAGCAGGGTGGGGGATGCACCAGCCACAGGGACAGTGGAAGGGAAGGGTAGGAAAGGGAGGGAAGGAGAGCGTGGAAGGACCCACCCCAAAGAGGCCGCTGCCTTGTCCTCATCCCCGGGGCAGGCAAGTTTGCCCTCGGCTCCCGTGAGCAGCTGCTTCCTTTCAGGGCCTCTCTCCATTGCCCCTGACTTCAGGTCAGTGAGTGGGAACCACTTCTCAGACCCACTTCTCCCATGCCAGGAAAGAGGCATGCTTGCAAAGAAGGAAATTCCCGCTGCGGCGCTAAGAGTTCCTCCACATCTGAACCATCCAGCTTCGTCGTTTATTCCTCAGACACACAAATGAAATTCTAAAGCAAAACGGGAATGCGTCTAGGGGGTCCCTTGCTGGGGACAGAAGCAAGAGGCGACACTAGGGCGGGGGCCGGGGCGGGTTTGTTGCAGGCCCTGGCGTTTCTGGTCCGTGGCTCCAATGCTACTTACTAGCCACCGTGCACTTGAAGCGCTCGTGGCTGGTGGCAAGAGCTGGGGTCTTCTCTTCAACACACCCTTCAGCTGTGGGGAATAGAGGTGAGAATTCGACTTAACTAATTAATACAGCAGCGGCAGAGCCAGGTGTCCTCACTGACTGGTGGTGGCCAGGTGGGTGGGCCCCCAGCCTGTCAGCCCGCCTGCCGGGCCCGGCGGCCCCCATGCGGCAGCGGGTCTGTCTCCAGCTGAGCCAGGTGGCCTCGTGGGTCCGGTGCACTTGGGGCCGACCTTGAGTGAGTTTGGAGCCGTGCTCGGGCGCACTTGTGTCTCGGGTGGTCTTGGTGTCAAGATCTGCACCTCTCAGGCAATCAGACAAAGTCGTTGGCTTCCCGCACAAGTGAGGACTTGAGATCCTCGGTCTTAATTAATAACTCCTTCACGCGAGGGGAATTACCATCTGGCGAAAGCCCTGGCCCTCAAGTACTGTGAGCGGGAATGAAGTGGTTTTAAGCAAAGCATCTCCCTTTTATGCTTGAAGGTGTTTTCAGAAGTGTTGGAAACTCCCTATGTGGTAGCACACATGGCAGGTATTATAGACACTCACAGAGAAAAGACTGGAAGCAGGGGAGGTATTATTTGGCCAATGAATGAGTGACATTCATTCAAGAACAAAAAGAACATTACGTATTAGACTGTGTGTGTGTAAAGATAAGCATTACAAATTATGACCAACTGGAATTAGGTGTGAAATGTTTGCAGTTATTAAAAAATATTCCCTAAACCAGGCAGCGTCCTCAAACTACGGCCCGTGGGCCACATGCTGCGGGTGTTTTTGCCCGTTTGTTTTTTTACTTCAAAATGAGATATGTGTAGTGTGCATAGGAATTTGTTCACAGTTTTTCTTAAACTATAGTCCGGCCCTCCAACGATCTGAGGAACAGTGAACTGTGGCCCCCTATTTAAAAAGTTTGAGGACCCCTGCCCTAAACTTTTGAGGGTTGCGTATTCCTTTGACTGACGATTTACTGAAATTAAGCATAGAAATGCCCCAGAAGTGTGAGCACTGGCCTGCACAGCTCACAATGGGGAGAGGGCTTCACAGGCCTGTGACACCAGCACAGCTGTTCCCTGATGACATGGCTCTGTCTGCGGGCCACTGGTTTGCCTCCCAGTCAAAGCACGGGTCTACACGCACTTGTATTCAAAGGCAACCTGTTTCTGATCTCTCAACTGTATGCTTAGGGCAGAAACAAGACTTCTTACCCTTCATAATTTTTTTTGCTTTCAGTTAAACGGATACATTTGTGCATCGTCACAGGAAATATTTTTTGTTTCCTAAATCAGGATTAGTTCGGTTTTTCCAGAAAAAAATGTCACAGATATAAAATAGAGTGAATGCGTACATGTAAAAGAGATTTACTCCGTTAAAAGAAAATTTGAAATATTTTGTTTCTGAAATGAGAATCTTCCTATGCATATTTTTGAAAGGTTTTGTAACTCAAGGTAAGCAAAGATCAGAAGCAAGGTGGGCAGGTTGTGGAGTGCAATGGGTGCAGGTTGGGGGCAGGTGTGAACCCTGGAGACAGGGCTGTGGGTTCAGCTCCCACTTTTGTAACTATGTGTCCATGTACACACCCTGATTTGGCCAGAATTCATTCGTGTAGTTTCTGTTTTAGTCCCCTAGTTGAGAATCGAGTGTGGTTGGGATAAGGGGACCCTCACAAGCCACAGGGGTTGAAATATCTGCTCTCTGCGGAGACCATGTACAGCTATTTTTGATTCTTCCATCTGGACACCAAGAGCACGTGGTCCTTCCAGGAGGTTCTTCACCCCAGGAGGTTCTTCGCCCCAGAAGTTCTAGTTTGGCTCATTAGAGACCCTTCCAGAAGGCAGACTCTGAACCATACCCCAGAGCTGCCCAACCAGCATCTTAAGATGTTGGGTTCGTGCTTGAATTTCATCAGACAAACAGCCACAAGTTTGGAAACCAGTGGAGTAGCCACGAATCCATGAGCAGCAGTACCCTGTTGTCTCTCAGTGTGTACGTTTTGAGGAATCTCCCCCTTCGTTCTGCCCCGGTGTGATGTTTGGCCTCGAGATGAAGATCTTATAAAAAGTAAGATGAGTCCTTTATCAGTTATCTCCCTCCGAACATTTTACATGCCCCCTCCTTGAGTTTAGATGGATTTGGACATCACTACGTGCATGTCGATACTTGTTTCTGGAGTTTTATTTCAAGCAGTGAATGATAGATACACTAAAGTGACTTCCTCTGCCTTTTAAAGGAAATCATTTTGGAAGGTTTTTAGACTGATTGTCCTCAGGGAACCACTCTCTAGGGAGAATGAGGAAGGGAATTGGCGTTATATTAAGTGCCCTGTTGTCATTGTCAAAGCAAAGATGGATGGATGGACGGGCAGAGAAATTATATTTTGGTTTTCAGGTATTTGGACCTTGCGTGCCTAAAGCTGGTATAAGATGAAGTTCGTGGATAGATTCCACAGTTGATAGTGACTTGTCAGAGGTCCAGATGGGCATTATAGTGAGGAAGGAATCATCTCCTTGTTGACATTTTAAGCACCTGGCAGGTGGGATGGGCTCAGAGGAGCCGCGTAGCGGTTGGTCACGGCAAAGATGGTGTCTCATGTGTCTTGCATATATTTTCTTGTTGTTGTTTTCCTTGATTCTTTTTCCTCCTTTCCCATTTCCTTTCACCCGTGAAAATGTTAGTGGTGTCCTGAAGTCTTGTTTGCTTCCTGCTTTCCTGATGAAAGCAGGAACAGGCCACAGGAGCCCTGGGAGCCACTCCTGGGAGGCGCCAGTTCCCCATACGCTGCTTCAGTGGGCGGGTGTATGGTGTCAGGGTCCCCGTGGGGAAGGGCACATATGGGACAGTGCAGCAGCAGGGCTGGCAGAAGAGGTGCTGGGACCACCCACGGGCCAAGGAGAGAGAGGGGCACTGGAGCAAGGCTGTGCTCCCTGTCGCTTGCGCCCAGTGAGAAGCCAGAAGGTTCTAGAGCTGTTGGGTGACTGCCACTCATCTGGGTGCCTGCCCAGGAGGGGAGCAGGCCAGAGAAGGGGTGCAGCAGGAACACGGGGGGCACAGGCTGCAGAAGGGGACCCAGCCACGCCCTGCAAGTGGGAGCATCCTGTCTGCCCCCCAGGGCTGCTGCCCACTGTGGGGTCTGAATGCCCTGTCGTCGCAATAGGACTTGGCCAAGGTGCCCCAGACCCATAGGACGGCTACGGGTTGGCCTCCGTGGTGGCACGTGGAGAATCTGGGAGGGACGCGTGGTCGTCTCCTAGTGCCAGGCCCACCTCCCACGGCTGCTGGAGGCTCGGTACGAGCACAGGAGCGGGAGCATCGGCGCAGGCCTGCCACGCTGATGTGGGACTCGGGCCGGCCCTGTGCATTTCCAGGGTTAGGGCTCGTCTGAGCCCTACAAATCAAGCTCTTTAAGCATCGGAGCCCGTGGGGTATGGAGAGCGTGATGGGGACAAGCAAGCACCTGAGCCGGGGGCCGAGACCCGAGCGCCGTAGGTAAAGGTGGTCTGTGGTGGGGCAGAGCTTTGGTTAGTTTTCGTGCCATTTCAGTAGCTGTTTTCTGGTTTGAGTGCTCGTTGTTTTAATTAACCTGAGCTCTGTAGCACGTCCACTCAGACTCCAGCGTGCACACGGTTCCCCTGGGGGTCTCACGGAAAGGCAGGTGCCGGGATTCTACGTCTCCAGCGTACCCCGGTGAAACGCTGCTGGTGGTCCAGGGACTGCTCTCTGCCTGGGAAGATCCGTGGCCTTCCCGAGCGTCACTTGTGGCTCTTTTCTGGAACCAGGTAGACCATCTACAAATAATTTCCCTCGTGACATTCAGAATGTACCCAGTCAGACAGCAGCATAACACGGGGCTCTTTTTTTTTTTTTTTTTTTTAAGGTTAGGAATGCATTTTTAAAAGCTAAACCCTTCCTTCTCGTCAATCGCTTATGTGTTGTACTGCTGGCGTACGCATGTCGGGACGTGGTTTTGTGGCTCTCGGCGCTGCGCGGGACTACAATGAGGTCGCTCGTGTGCTGGGAGCCCTGGTCCCTACCCCTGGCTGCTCCCCAAACCACCTGAGTGCTTTTGAAAATGCATATTCTCCCCCAGCCCCAGAGCTTCTGAATCAAAATCCGTATTTTTTGAAGCCTCTATTTTTTAAAAAAAAGCTCCGCGGGAAATGCCGGTAATTGGCCACATTTAGGAACGGCTGATGCGGCTGCGTATTTAAAATCTTGTATTGTGCAAAACTTCTGTGGAAACAGTTTAGAACTTAATTAGTCCTGAACCTAAAACAATCGGAAGAAAGTCAAAAATAAAAATAATAAAAAGCCCTTATACCTCTGAAGATCTGCATATGGATCTAACAAGCTAATTCCCCGCCTCCCCGGCAGCAAGGTGTGACTAGCTGGGCTTTAGAGAGAGGCACTTAATTATGTTTTTGAGTCTAAAATTGGTGTGGCCAGATAATAACTCATTTTGATGTTGAGCAACTGATTCAAATCATTAAGTATACAATGGAATCATTTTTCATCACGGCCCATGTGCGCTAAGGTTATTTTTCCTCTGCTTAGTCTTTTCAAGGTTAAGAGTAAACTCGTCTGGTTGAAGAGCCTGCGTCCCCTCCGTGTCGTGTCCAGGGACTTTGATTTGTGTGGACCATAAAGTCTAGCCTCACCACGAAAGTAATCCGTGGGCACTAGGCAGGTGACTCCGAATCGGCGATCATTTTCAGTGCCATCCATAAGGTGACAGCACGGGGCTCCTGTCTCGCCCTCTCGCTGGCCTGCCGGATGCTTTTCCCAGGACGGACGGGGCCTTGCGTCTTCACCTGCGCGCGGTTTAGGTGTCATGGCTGGGCCGCGCGTCTTTGTTTAGGGTTGTCTCGTGTGCAGCCACCGGAGCTTTAGGTCCCCTCCCTTTGCTCTGTCAAGCGCCATGGAGATCTGTGTCGCCCCCGCACTCCTCTTGGATGTTCTCTGTCTGTTGCTTCCACCGTCCAGGTAGGCAGGACGAGGGCGGCTCTCGGCGGCAAGGTACATGGTTGGCCGGCACGCAGGCCCCTAGACTGACGCGTGCTGGCTTCTGTGGTCTGCAGTCCGCCATGGTGTTCACCCGACTTGTTTATTCCTAGGGAATGTCACTAGTGCATCTGGGTCTCAGATGGCAAGCGGCATCAGCCTGGTCTCCTTCAACAGCCGACCCGACGGCATGCACCAGCGCTCCTACTCAGTCTCCAGTGCCGACCAGTGGAGTGAGGCTACGGTCATTGCAAACTCGGCCATCAGCAGCGGTAAGAGGGGGCACAGCCCCACGGACCCGCGGCCACTCCAGCATCCTCTGTTGTCAGCCGGGGGCTGGACGTGATGCCCCGAGCTCCCGTGCTCCATTCGGAGCACAGCACCTGCCGGGCACGTCTCGTCTCTCGTCTGTGGCGCTGTCTTCACCCACGTCGTCTCATGTGTTTCTCTCTAGTGCAGGCAGTAGACGTTCATCCCCATTTGACAGATTTGGAAATTGAGGCTGCGCACGGGGCAGGTGGCTTGCCCAGAGTCACACGCTATGGAGGTGGTGGGGCTGAGCAGTAACATCCAGAGTTACATCCCCAATCATGGCGTGGCCTGCACTCACCCTGTGAGCGCACATTTTATACCGTTAGGGTTAATTCATTCTCCTTGTCCACTTTCCAGAATTCCTGCATGCCCTCTGCATTCTGGAGAGTCTCCTCTGTAATCCCTTGGCCCTAGACTTCATCATTTTTTTTTTCCCCGAAAAACGTGGCCAGCTCCTCGGGACACGCACGTGCACGCCGGCAACTGTCTCGATGCGTGTGTGCAAACACGAATTAAGCAGCGTCGAGGGCACTCTGGCTGGCTGCGGCGTGCGTTGCCTGTGGCATTTTGTCTATGGCCTGTTCACCGGTATTTAAAGGAATTCCCACTGTTGTCTGTAATCTATCAGACAGGGTTTGAGAGTAATCTCAGCATAATTTGTTCTAATTAAAAGATTCAGCATCAGGTCTTCCCTGTAGACCCACCAGCTGCGGCAGCAGGACGTTTGCTTTGGGTAAACATCATCCTTATTTCTAGTTGCTCCGCTCTCCTCCGGCAGATGCTGCCACGAGAGCCTTAGAGGAGGCCGTCTCTCCTCCAAGCGAGGCGTGCGGCAGGGCGGGGGCTCGAGGCTGCCGTGTGGCAGTGCCGGTCTGGAGCGGCCTGCGGCTGGGGGCGAACCTGCAGCGTCCCCCGCTGCGCCGGGCCCGGCCGGTGCCCATTGCCAGCTCCCGCTCGAAAGACCGTGCTTTGGCAGATGGCAGGGGTCTGCCTGCAGCCTCCTTTCTGCCTCTGCAGTCGTGGTGATGCCTGGAGAGCCCCCGGGAAGGGGATTTCAAGGCGTTATAAACTAATCTCCTACAGTTTACGCCCTTCATAACCCTCGCCTGCCCCGGAAGGCCCGGCCCGCCCTTCCTCAGCCCCCTGGGTGCTTCAGCCCCAGCCCCCCACTGGCCGACCCAGTAGCCTCGGGCAACAGCCCTGACCTCCACTAGCCTCGGTCTCATCTGTTCAGTGGGCATGTTTGTCCCTCCCTGGAGTAGTCATTGGCCATGTGGCATGACACATGGTGCGTGGCTTCCTCTGCCTAGTATCAACTGTGAGTATTATCACGGTTAGTTTTTTAGGGAGAGCAAGTAGTTTACATATTTAATTATTTCACTATCAAATACTTTATAATATTGGTTATCACTCGATATTGCTAGTAAGGTTTACTTCTGTCACCACCCCCCTGTGAAGGTGCACTCACGCAGAGCGCCGTCCCAGGGCGTTAGGTTGCTGCAGGCCCGGCCTCCCCGGAGCCTGGTGCCTGTGAGGCGTGGACCAGTCCCGGCCTTGCCAGGCGGCTTCCGTGTGCTAAGGCTTCCTCCTCGCAGAATCTCCGAGGCACCATCACAGTCTGATCAGAGCGACGGCTTTTGGTTCTGTTCCTTTGTGCTACAGGAATTATGTTCAGGAAGGGGGACTTGAAGAACAAGTCCCTAAAAGTGACAGTCACCCCGAATCTTTGCCTCCTATTCTCAGAATGTTTTTATAGAAAAGGCATTTGAAGTAGCATATTCCTCTAAAATGCATCCTGTACAAGTGTTCCTTTTGCACGCTTCTCTCTTTGATAAAGACTCATCGGATAACTTTTCCTCTACGGCCCTTTGTGTCTAGCACCACATGTATACAGCAGGCATTTCCCCACCGTCAAATCATGTTATTTCCAGACCCTTGGTTTGCTGGGAAGTCGTCTTGCACGAAAGCAGACTGCATAGGTCTGTACTCAGATATTTCTGCAGAGCCCACATGAGACTGAAGTCACCTACCTTTGGATGCTGTTTTTGTATTTACAAAGCAATTTCTTGTCTATTAACACACATGGGGGTCCATTAAAGATCAGGGTGCCCCCTGACCTCACAGATCTTGAACCCTGAGCGCAGGAGAACACGCATGCATACCGGAGTGCGTGCCCACCCCCAGCCCACCCCCGGGAGGCAGCCCGCCAGCACCTGGGTGGGGCCGCAGGGAAAGCCCAGGGCTCGAACTGTAGCATAAGGACTGATAGAGGTAATCAAGGAAAACTTCCCTAAGAGAATCAAACTTGAGCAACGCTTGAAGAACCAGATGGGGGTTTTTTGTGCAAAACAGCGGGAGGAAGTTATTATAAGCATTGGGGCAATTTGGACAAAGGCTTGGGGAGGAGGGAAGGGAAGTGGAGCCGCAGAGGAACCCCAGCGCGGTGGAAGGTGTTGGTTTGGGTGCCGCACTGCAAGGAGAGACGAGAAGAGATGAGCGAGGAGAGGCCAACACTGCCAAACAGGCATCTTATTTTAAGACTCGGAGCTGACATTTTAAAGAACAAAGATCCGGAAAGACAACAGAGCGGCGCACAGACGTGTGACTCCTTCGGTTGTGCAGGGAACTTCCTTGATGTCTGCATTTCTTACGGACTAATTCGTGTCATACCCAGATTATTTTTGCAAAGAGAAACAATGATAGTAATATTAGTAATAGTGAGTTAATATTTACTGAGGGCTTGATGAGGATGATCTCACCCGATCATCACAGAGTCGGTCCTGCCGTCAGCTCCATTTCACAGCCGAGGAGGTTCCCGCAGAGAAGGGCTGGATGTTGCTCGTCCAAAGTCACGTCCTGGTAGCGTGCCTGGCTCCAGGCCTCACTCTCCGTCACTGCTTCTCCGGGAGTGCTTCCTGGACAGCAGCGGCAGTCCTGGGAACTGCTTGGAAATGCACCTTCTTGGGCCCCGTTCCGGACCCGGCGTCCACAGCTCAGGTGACAGGACCCGGCAGCCGTGAATGACCAAGCCCTCTGTGGGATCACGTTGCACGCCAGCGTGTGAGAACCGCTCCTCTAAACCCTGGCTTCCCGAAGTGCGGGCCGCAGACCCGAGTGCGTCCGACAGCTCTGGGAGTCAGCTAGAAATGCAGAGCCCTGGGCTCCAGCCTGGCCTGCCCGTGCCACGTGTGCTGTCCCGGCCTCTCTCGGTTAGCACCGGCCTTGCCTTCCGCGAGTGGACTCAGCAAGTGGCCCCAGCCCTTTCCAGTGAGCACCAGGGCGCAGGATCTGATGGGCAGCTTCAAGAAAACGTGTTTACAAACGGGTTTCAAGACCTCAGCTTTGGCGTCAGCATTCCCTGCTGTGCTTGGAAAATTATCACAAAAGGAGCAAACGTGATTAAGGGCTTTCCGTCATGCTTTTTCTTTTTAAGTGGCAGTTGATACATGCCCCCTCCCTTCTTTTTTTAATCATTTTGTCTCCTCTCCCCCCCCCCCCCCCCCCCCCCCTCCACCCAGTCTCGGGTTTGGATTTCGGAGTCATGCAAAGCCTGCTCTACGCCGAGCAGCTGCGAACACGGGTGGTGCCCACGTTCTGGCCCACGTGCCTTCCCGTGGCTGCACGCTTCTGTGCTATAAAGCATGATGATAGTGACAACATTACGATCCAATGTCTCCTTGCCCTCTTGTCCACCCAAAATTAAGACTTTGGCTCCATAGAAGTCTTCAAAGTCTTCGTCCCTAGACACACCGGTTCCCCCAGGGCGTCTGTTTTACAGGCCGCCGTGAGTGACTCCCAATTAGATAGATTCTTTTGTGGTGGGCAACCCACAACACAGGAGGTGCCGGTTAAATTAAGGGGAGAAGAAAAGAAGACCCCACTCTGCGAAACGGAATGCCCCCTGCTTTATGACTACTACTGCTGTAAGGTTTCACATCTGAGTACCTGAGGTTTAAAATTAAATGTCTAATATAATTTGGCATTGCTAACATGAGGCCCACATCTGCCCTTAGAGAAAATCCAGACAGCTCGGTCCAGGGTTTCAAATTGCTGTCTGGCTGCTCTGGGGATGGGGTCCCTCTTCCACCGAGCACCACATGCTGCTCGGCGTAATTTTTTAAATGCAGAAACATATTCATCTTGAGCTGCTGCATTGAAAAAGGCTGTTCCAGGAATACATGAAAAATTAATTTTTTTACATTTTTTCTCACTCTCCTAAGTGTTTGACAGAAGTAATTTTTGCAGCAAGAGAGAATAAAAACTGGTGGCTGTAAATTCCTGTCCTGGAACCTCTTGTGTAGATTCTTTATGGAGCCAGAATTGATCTACATGTCAGATCCTGTTGTGGTTTAAGCTGTTTATCACCGTAATGGCAGTAGTGAGCCCGTGAACACCAACTTATAATCCCGGTGAAAGAAATTGGTGTTCGCAGTCAATGAAGGGGCAGCTTGGGTTTATTGATAGATTCAGAACAATTATCTCTGCAACAACTATTGGCTGAGGGTTTTCCTGAATCTTATTGGAAGACTGTAATTTTTTTTTTTTTTGATTAATCATTTTCTCCATAGGTAATTTTCTCCAGAAGTGTTAGCCAAGAGTTAGCATCGCTCTGAGTAGCAGAGGCTCTCGGGGGTCATTTGTAGCATACTTGGTTGTCATCTCTCTCTTCAAGGCAGGATACATGTTTAGACGCATCACACCTGTGCCGAGGGACCAGGCTGGTGCCGCGGGCCCGTGCATTTGTCTGCCGGCCGGCCTGAGTGTCTGGGCGAGCCTGGCCGGCCCTCCCCCGCCGTCTCCCGCAAGTGCCAGCCGCGGCTGCAGCCCCAGCCGTGGCCGTTGCTGTTGTCGTGGCAGCCGCGCTCCCTCCACCTCTGGACTGTCAGGTTGTCCTGATGGCTCCGCCCCTTCCCTGATTGCTTCAATCCAGCCGTTTATCTTCTGCCGCGCTGACCGGCCGTCACTGTTAATATTGCATCTCTTCACATGACTCCTCCGTGAGCTCTTCAACCTCCCCTCACCCGCCTCCCCCAGGCCACTGTGCAGCCGCGTCAGCACCGAGCACAGACACCGTATTCGTCCTTCGCTCTTCCACATGGAAGACGCGCGTCACACCTGCATGTGTCTGTGTGCTCGCCTGCCCGCGCCTGTGCTTTGGTTCCTGTTTCCTTCTGACCATTGCCTCGTGTGTCTTCCCACTGGATGCTGTGGTTATGGGACAGCCCATCCTAAATTGAAAGCACTGGAGTTTTGGCTAACCGTCAGGTACTTTCTTCCCATTAAAAATTTTTTGCACGGCTGTTTTAATGATGAGGATTAGAAACATGAGTTTCCGTTTTGGTAGCTGTCTGTCCTGCACTTCCTTTCATTGCTCCCATCTGCCGGCCAGCCCAGAAAGGGTGGGCAGCCCTGCATTTGAGACCACAAAGTTTCCAGCCAGCACAGCGTAGCTGTGGCTTCCCAGGATAATGACTGTCAGTTCATCAATTTCAGTTTTTATATTTTGAGCATTTTTTTTCCTCTCCTTAGATGTTATGCTGACAATTTTAGGGCATGACCAGGCGGTGGCAGTAGTGTGACACTACTGCTCTCTGACTAGGAGGCTTAATTTGTAGGAGGATTTTAATTGGCTGAGGGCTGGGGGGCGGGAAAGTGCCTGTGTCTCCTGCCTCCCTTGTCATGGGCTTCTTGTCTCATGCTCTCGTGCCCTGAGAATCATCATCTCTGATGATTGCGGTTCAAAAAGGCTGAGAAACTAAGACCACGCTTGTAATAATTAGCCAAAATTCGGACCCTGGTCTTTCTGATTTCAAAGCTTCCCCTCTGCTGTTTTTTTAAAGGAGAAATGGATGCTTAGTATTAAAACATCGTATCATGAAATTTACTCGTCTTTTTGCAGCACTTGCTTTTCAAGGAAGTATATTATAAATACGGATGCACATTTTCTCCCCTCGCCGATCCAGAAGTTTCCGGTATCAATTCCTCCCAAATCTTGGCTGGCATTCAAAGAGCCTTCCCTGGGGTTTGTCCTCAACCTCAGCTTAGCCTGGTGCCAAAGGGCCCTGGGCTGTCATCCCTCAAAGGCGGCCCTCCCTGTCGCACCGCCAGGGGCTGTTCCGCGCTCCAGGCTGGCCAGCCTAATTAAAGGAGCGACCCCGGCTCCCTTCTGCGCGTGGAGCCCGCTTTGCTCTCTCTGCGTGAGGCCAAGGAGGAAGCAGAAGCGTCCTGGGGTGACTGGACACGGGGGGCGAGTGGTGGTTTTCTTCCTCCCCATCAGAACGTTGTGGCTTTGTGCTTCGCTCCTTCCCGCCAGCTATTTTCAGCAGCAGCTGCTGACCAGGAGGAGCAGGCCGTCGGTGCTGCCCTGGCGAGCAGAGCGGGGCTGTGGATTGCGTGGCTGAAGGCAGTCACCCCCTTGTCCCTGGGGCAGAGATCTGGGCACCGTCGCGAACAGACGGCAGAGCAGGGCGCTGCTGCCGGGGTACCTGGCCAGGCCCCTTTGCCTCCTGGCCCTCAGTGTGTCTTTACCTAGACCAGTGCTGCTCAGCCAGGGGGGAATTCTGACCCCCAAGGGGACATGTGTGATGCCTGGGGACACTTTCGGTTGTCACATGGGGGAAGAGAATGCTTCTGGAATCTGGGGGGGAGGAGCCGCAGTTGCTGCTGAGTGTCCCACAGTGCAGAGAGGAGCCCCCTGCAAGGGTTACTCGGCCCCAGATGTCACGAGTGCCACCGTCAAGAAACTCTGATCTGGACTTTGGTCCTGTGGCCCCTTCCAGCCTTGCTGCCTTGCTCCGTGAACTAACTAAGAGCCCTTCCCAAAGAGAGAGAAACCAGCTTCCTTTTCCAAGAAGGTTACCGTAGACACCCTAAATCCATGCCTTGTCCACAGGGTGCTTTCAACAGGGCTCCCCAGATTGTCCATCCCAGCTTGGGGTACAGCCAGCCCCAGGCAGTCCTGCTGCTGCTAGCAGTGATGACAGACGTGACAGTCATTGGACACTTGCTGCTCGCTGGGCACAGGACCCCACAAGATGAGGGCTGGAGTGACTTCCGTTTTATGCGAGGACACGGAGGTAGAGGGCAGTTATGCTTAGCACACCAGGTCACTGGATCCAAACAGGCTGCGTCTTAACTGCCACTCAGCTGTTTCCTCGGTCACTCTGCCCAGCTGCCCCCAAGCATGTGGCAGGGTCAGGCAAACCCCGCAGGAGATCTGTCTGCTGCTTCTGTAGGAAACGGAGGGCGAGGGCACCAGACGTGTAGACTACACACGTTGAGAGACATAATCTAAATCTAAATCTCTGGATTGAGAGAATACAAAATGGGTTGAAACCAACAAAGTGAAACTTGGAGATAAAATCTTGAATTCAGGCTCAGCAAACCAACCGTAGGAACGATAGGACGGGATACTGAACGTTGCCCGGGGAAGGCCCGGGCGCAGCCTGTCTGCAAAAGGGATGTCAAGGCTCAGTCTTCACCACGAGGGTGAGCAAGGCCTTCCCGTTGCCCCACAGGGCCTTCTGGCTGCTCTCGTGGGGCCACGTTTTGGGAAGGACGTTGGCAAGTTGGGAGTATCCACAGCAGAGGGCTGGGGTGTGGGGAAGGGTCTGAAACACACGTCCAGAGCGAATGGGAGATTAAGGGGAGGAGCCCCTGGGGAGGGATTCTCAAACCGGCTGTGCTTTGTGTTAATGCTCTGGGGGGCGATTTTTAAAAGTACCGATTCCTGGGGTCTCCAGCTAGTGACATGATTCATTTGGCCTGGGCCGGAGCCCCGAAGAGGCATGTTCCCCTGGGGTTTCGAGTGTGCAGCCAGGGTTGAGGACCCCTCTTTCGGAGGGACCTGGATGATACGTGCAAATGGTGGTCGTGAGTATGAAATATCAGCCGTATTTATCGTAAGTCCAGAGAATCGAACTAGGAGCGATGGGTAGAAGTTGCAGGAAGGGACGATCTTAGCACACAGTAGCAGCACACAGTACTGTGATATGATGTAGTGTTTCAAAATGCCTGCTTCCCGCTTTATTCCTCTGGCATCTTCTGCTCTCCTGCTCACCTGGCGGTCCTCTTCTTCCTTCACCCAGGAAATGGGAGGCCCTCACCGTCTCCTATGCCCAGACCCATGGTCCACCGGCGTCTGGAGCTACCGCATTGCTCTGCGCTGGCTTGTACAAAGGCAGGGACCCCTGCCCTTGAGGAAGGTGCCCCTTGCACCCCTCAGCCCGTCACTGCGTCTTCCAGGGGACTCTGCTTCCGCAGATACGCTCTGTCCTGTCCCATCGGCTTCTCCCAGTCCCCAGATCACTCCCTTCCATGCACACACCTGCCCTCACAGCGCTCGTCCTGAATCCTTGGGCCTCTGCGACTTCCATCCCTCCCTTGTCTGTGCTCAGTGTCCCCGGTTACTCACCTCCCACGTCCTCCCTGACCTGTCCCTGTCCGTCCTCCACGCCAGCCTCCACGAAGGCCACTCCCGTCCTTGTCAGCCCCGTGGGCCTGGGCATGCCTCGGTTCCTTGGTAATCTGCTTCCTGGCAGCGGGGGCCCTGCTGACTGCGCAGCTGGAGGGAACCCTCCCCGCTCCAGGGTCTCTGGGTTTCCCTGTTGTTCTCTGGCTACCCCTCCCTGTCCGCTTCCTTCTCTGCCAGACCTCAGGTGACAGACGTGGCCCAGCTCTGTCCTCTGCTCCATGGACTCCTCCTGGAGTAGGCCTGACCACCCATCTAAACTTGGGAGACTCCCGAGGTCATGTCCCCAGCCGTGACCTCTCTCCTCCTCCACGGCACACGTGCAGCCAGATACCTTCATGGAAGGCAGCCGGGCAGCTCACAGTCGGTATTCAAAGTAGCACTCATATTTCATCCTGAATGTCTGTTTTCTCACCTGCCTTTCACCATCTGTCCTCCCGTGTTCAGGACACAGACAGAGAGAGTCGCTCATACATCCTGTAACCTCTCCCCGCAGAATCAGTGCATTTGCTTGGTTTGCTCCGTTGACCTCCAAGAACGCAAGCTGGGGCTGCCCGCCTGCCTGCGTCTCTTCTGTGTCCGCTCTGGTTCTGCTCCCTCTCTGCCTGCTGGTCCCAACGCCCTCCTGGCTGGTATTCTCACTTCCCTAAAGTCCTTCCTCACCTCGGCCAAACTCACCTTTAAAAAAAAGAAAATGATTCTCGATGAACCAGAAACAAACGAGGTTGCCACCTCCCTACACCAGCACAGGGAATACGTCCCCGATGCTTTATTCCGCCAGACGAGGCCCGGCTGGTCTGGCCTCTGTCTTCCCATCCCCTCTCCGTGGCTCCAGCCTGCAGCTCTGCTGAGATCTGGGGTGAGTCATCGCCCATCGGGTCATCCAGGCTTCGGCTCCAAAACAGGGTCTATGCATCCAGGCCACCTCAGATGGCCCCGTCGGTCCCTTCCTGGCCGCCCAGACTTCATTGTTTCCCAGCATTTGTCATGTCTTGGCTCACCTGGGACACAGTCTTGTCTGTCTCCTACCCGGTCAAAGTGGTCCCCTTTCCCCTGCTGTGTTGTCTTGTTCTCCTAGTACTTGTCCCCATCTGAAATGATCCCGTTCTGTTTTCTTATCTGTCCTCTCCTGCACTAACGTCAACTCCCCGAGAAGAGAGGCTCCGGGTCTTGTTTGTTTCCATGTTTCTGAGTCCCATAGCTGTGCCCTGCGCATTGTCATGGTATCGTCACTCAGTCATCGTGCTGGGTCAGTGAATGAGCAAGCCTGGTAGTCACTAGAGCATCCCCCAAAAGAAAGGGGCCGTGTGGTGGTGGTGGTGGGGGGTGACCTGTCCCACTTGCAAAATGAGCACCAAGGCCTCTGCCAGTCTTATGTGATACAATTCTTTCAATTTTTAAGAGTAAGTGTCTTAATGCCTTGCGTGCTGCTTTGGAATCTGTTGTGTAGCCGAGCTGGTGGCCCTTAAGCAGAACAGAGAATGCTGGTCACAGCGTTGGCGGCTCCTGGCAGAAAACTCTGACGGTGGAGTGTTGGCAGCATGTTTTTAGAGTCAGTACTGGCAGTTGGAGTCGAAACTGAGTTTCCTACCTTAACTTATCCCAACCCATTTCTGAATCATCAGTAAAATCATTACTAAATTAAGTAGGGTTATCTAGATCAGGTGCATCTCACAGCAGTGATTTGACTTCGTGTGTAACCTCATTTATTCCACAAGAATTTGTTGACCACCTACTGTGCGCCACCCACTGCCCTGGCCCTGGGAGTGGAGCAGGGACCCGAACGGAATTCCTGGGTCTCCCTGGGTGGGGAAGAAGAGGCAGATAATCGATAACTAAATACATTGAAATGTACTTGTTCAAGCAGTGAGAAGTAAAACGAGCCTGACAGTAGCCAAGACGCGCGTGTTTGTGTTCTGAGATCAAGTCGTGCACGAATGGGTGAATCCCTGAGCGTGTTTTCAGCTGCGACGATCACAGCAGCTCACCTGTTCATTGATTTGTTCATCTGATGTGAACGTACAGTAAGCCCTTTACCATGCGCAGTGGCGCCCCACGTACATGTGGACACGTGGCCCTGGAGGAGCCGGACACACCAGTCAGGCCTGAAATGCTGCCAGGAACTCAGTAGACTGAAGGGCGTGTGGCACGCACGGGAAGGGACAAGTGTGTGCGAAAGCTGGGGAGCACTCGGTGCACCTGTGGAGCTCTGTGGGGGTTGACACGGAGCGAGGCGTGGAGGAGGGAAGGGGGTGACAGCCAGCTCACAGGGGGCGAGAAAAGGAGCCCAGAGAGGTTTGCTTGAGCCCGGCCAGCAGAGCGTCCCCCGGCGCCCAGGGAGGAGAGGGTGCGGTTTGAAAGGCTCGCTCTCCGGTCAGCGCGGGTTGTCCTCCAACTGCGGACAGACCACAGACCGGCAGAGGAGGGCTAGGAGAGAGTGGGGCGGTCCCGGTGCAGGCAGCCGTGCTTCCCCTCGCTGCAGGAAGTCTGAAGTCCCTGTAGGACAGACCCCAAGGCTCACGTCTGGTCCCTCAGTCCCCCGTCCCCGTGTGCTTGGCCCAGTTTTCAGTCGGGCCGTTTCTCATTAGCCTCAGTGCAATGTTGTGCTGTTAACTTGCGTTTTTAAAAACTTCCTAGAATACAGAAGTCTACAATTTTACAAAATTACTTAGCATTTTATTATTATTTTGTTTTAGTCCCTTTAGTCCCTACATTATTTTCAGCTGAAAATTTTCGATTTTAGAGTGATTTTTTTTTTTTTAAAGATAGAAAGCATCATTTACTACCCCGGCATCAAATTACAAGTAGGTAGTGTAGGATAAAAAGATTTGTCAAATATGTGTGCTGCTTCTCCAACTGCAAAGAAAACTTTGTGATCTTTTGTATCTGCAGCATTAAAACATGAGGTTATTATGTAGGTTCTTAAGCGCTGTAGGGCTTTTTCTCATGGTTTCATACCACTCTGGGGTCAGGAATATATTCACTTTGTCTTTCTGTGGTTTGCTCCGGTCCTCAATCTAGGAATCCGAGAGATTAAGAAACTCCAGTCATACTGTCTCCCTAGTGACTCTTGTCAACTTTATCAGAATAAAATCAGTCAAATCTTTTTCAATCCCTCTCTTGCATCCTATTGTAGAATTGGTAAATACATGCAAAAAGGGAAAGACCTCCAGGGCTTAAAACAAGGTTGAGGTACCAAGAAGAAAGAAAGGAGCAGATGTGGGCACTGGGGAAGAGTGGTGTATGAAATGGACAAGTCCTTGCGGGATGGTTTGAAGGAGTTGATGGAGACGGACACACATCCAGAGACGGGTCCCAGGCGGATTCTCAGGATGCTAGTTGGACCTTCCTCATTCACACCGTGCGGTTTCTCCTGTAGTATTTGTGTGTTACTTTGGTTTTGCATCTTAAGCTTCTTTCAGCGAACATATCTTACATCTTTGCTTTATTATCTGACAGATAAGGTTATTAACAGAAAGCGATATTAATATTAATTATACAATGATACTAAAAATTTTATATCACGCAGAAGCAGATGGTTATTTTAAATGACTTAAAATTTTACTCTTTTATGTGAAGAAACATTTTAAACATATTTAGTTATAAATGCTGTTTTAATTGCAACATTATTTCTGCAGTGGGATTTTCAGAATCGTATCACATTTGCAGGGGAATGTTTCTGTGTATATTTCAGAGTCTCTTAAAATATGTTCTTGTTTATACAACAGTTATAATTACATTTAAGAAACGGAACTGGAGGGGGTTTAAAATTGTGGATAAATGCATCGTACACTTCTCATACCCAGTCTTTTCATCTGGTTCAGGAATTCAGCCCTAACAGGAGAGTTGCTCTCTGTTATGTTTGTCAAGTGCCCACTTTTTAGGTAGGCACTCTGTCTTTCACAGTGTTTGTAAATAAACAGTCCTTTGCTAGCCTCCGAAATTATAACTGGCATAAGGATACTACTCTAGAATTATTTCCTATCTATATCTAATTCCTATAAAATTATAAAACAGAATTACTTTATGTACTTCCAGATTTTAAACTTCATTTCCCAAGATTGGCAACTGAACTTTAAACCAGCTATTGATCCATTCTTCATTTCATATCAAGCTTTGCATTAATGCAAAAAGTAAAATAGGCATGTCTGCTCCCCAGAGTCACACCTCCGAAATCATCTGGCCAGCCGTTCCTTTCCTCTATCATCAAAATGCCCCGGAAAGCCTGGGTCCAGAACGCCTCTTCAGCGTCTCTGCGCATGGCGCCTTGATGGGGTGGTGCCGGGGGAGGGGAATTGGAGTCTGGGGCACGCCAGGCCCCCATCAATCAGAAGGCAGTGGCAGCGACAGCGAGACAGGCGGGTCAGGCCCCCAGATGAGATTTGTAAGGCTGTGGCATCCGTTCAGACCACACATTCTGGAAAAATTATCACCGGACGGCACAATCTGGAGCAGTCAAGGTTTGGGTTATCACTTCAGCCGGTGCCCAACTTTCACACACGCCTTTCTTCTGGGGGACACTGGCAAGATCACGCTAATCCACATTCCTAGACAATTGCATTTTTTTAAAAAAATGATTTTTCCTTTTAAGCAATTTTCCATTTTCCCTAAAATTGTGTCTTTCATTTCATTGTGTGTTTTTCATTTTTCAATTTTTTTCATTTTTAGAAGCATGGATAATTGTACTATGGTGTATGTGTCTCACCAGTAAACAGACGTCACACCATTTGGAACACAGTGTGGCGTTAGCATCGGTTACACATATTTTAACCTGTTTCAGTAAGTCTGACTTCTTTCTTCTAGCAAGTGGGTTCACTACCATTTCCCTTTGCTAATTTTTACAATAATATCTTTGCTTTTTCCCATAGTAAAAAAAATTGGATTTTAGAAAAATTAAAAATGCAAATAAGCTTCTTGCTTTTTATAAAAGTCAGTCTACACAAAGCTATTAGTTTTGAAGGGGTACGGTTATTTGTGTATGTGTGGTTATTTATTTATTCCAATTTGTGTGTGTGTGGTTATTTATTCCAGTTTGTGTGTGTGTTATTTATTTATTCCAATTTGTATGTGTGTGTGGTTATTTATTTATTTTCCCAAATTGGATTATATCATAATGGGCTTTTTTCACTCAAATATATATCCATTGAAAATTTTCATGTCATAGGATATTATTCCCATGTACTTATTTAATGTTATTTAAAAGAAAGGAGCTATAAATATATTAAATTTACACACTCTCTGAGAACAGTTCAGAAACTAGAACCAACTTACGTGACCACAAGCAGAGGACTGATTACTCACGAGGGCAACTATGCAGCCGTTAAAACGTTGCTTTTTGGCAATAATTAGAAAGATGCCCCTAGAAATCCCCAGGTGGCATCATCCTGTGAACCAGCTTCAGCAGCGTGCTGTTGTGTGATCTCACCCCTCTGACGTGGCAGGCATGTCCCTGTCACCCCAGGGCCTTTTCACATGTTGTGCTTGGGGACCTCTCCCCATACACATGTGGCCCCCTCTGTCCTCATGTTCGACCAGATATCACCGTCCCAGTGAAGCTGTTCTGAGCCCCAGCTTAGACCTGGCCACCTTCCTCTTCCCTGCTTTACTTTCTGCAAACCACTTACCATCTTCTTACAACCTTTGTCATTTACTCATTTCTGCTATTACCTGTCATCTCCCACTCACGCACCAGAATTCAGGCTTCTTCAAGGGAGGGGGCTCTGTGTTGCTTACCTCTGTTCTCAAGGCCTAGAACAGGGTCTCCATCAGGAGGGCAGGGTCCGTGTCTGCCGAGTGCATTTTCCAAGTGTTGCACGGTGGAATGAGGAGCCGGATGTCACTGCGCCGTACTTGCCGTGTGCTGAGCCCCGGGTTAAATGCTATAATTATAGGCATCACGTGTGAAATCTGTGCCATTATCCTCACTTTTAAGTGAGAAAACTGAGTCCTAGAGAACTTGAATGGCTTGCCCACGGTCGCACAGCTAGTGAGGATCATGTGTGTGGTGCAGCGTGAAGCCTGAGCTGTGGGCGGGGCGCCCCGTCCCCCTACATGCAGCTGCTCCTGTGAACGCCGCACGAATGAAAGGACGGGGGAATCACGGGAGATCTTACCTTCTTTCAGCCATGAGTACGTAGCCATCTAAAAATGTTTTGAATGTCTTATTTTCAAATACGAATTCCATAGTTAGGGCACAAATTAAGAGGTGGACATTTGCAAATTTCCACTTGCACTCTGGCGGTAGAGATATTCAGTTTGAAACTTTAATTTATCAAAAAAGCAAGTGCAGCGAGTCTTCCTTTGTGATGCTAGAAAACAGTCTTCAGCTGGCCGGGACAGGGTCGAGACGGACAGGGCAAAAGGCAGGCGTCCGAGGCTCGGAGGGGCTGGCGGAGAGCAGATAGATGCCTGAGTCAGGGCAGGGTCAGGACATTGGGTCCCTGCCCCTGTTCTGCCACTTGGCCACAGTGGAGAAAATTACAGGTGTACGTTAAGACCCGATTCGATACAGAGCTGCCAGATAAAATCACGGTGCAGTTCTGTCCCATGTGGAGTAAAGCGTGCAGATCCCAGCGCTGCATGGAACTATTTACAAACACGCTGTGTGCGCAGTCAAGTGACCCACAGCTTAGAGCTGAATTGGACTGGGCACATTACCATTTTTGTCCTCATCTACCTGGCTGAGGAGCAAAGCTCTGGATCCCGGTGTGCCCCAGCCCCTTCCCCGAGGGACTACTGACACACTTGAACCAACAGGTCTGGTTTTGAGAAGTACCAGCTCCCTACTTTCATGCATACAGGATGAATACTCCAAATCCAAACATCCCGAATCTAAGGTGTTCCAGTGAGCATTTCCTTTGAGCGTCACGTCGGCACTCAGAACATTGTGGATTCGGGAGCATTTGGGATTTTTGCATTAGAGGTACACAACCTGTAATTTCGTTTATACCTTTCCATGGAAACGTGTATAAGGTTGAATTCGTGAGAAGTGCAGCCACGCCATTTAAAAGTGGGAGCGATAGCAGGGCTGGGCTCTTCCAAAGGAGCCACGAAATACCATGAAATTGCTAATTATGCCTCATCTCAGCCTGCCCCTCTGCACGTGCCTCCTCCTCATCATCATCCTGTTCTCTTTCTTCACCACTGAGCAGAGCTGCTCAAATCCCCGGAGAACCCAGAGCTCTGTGGATCTGCTGCTTTGAGCATGCCTAGCGAATTCCATGTTTGTGTCCATTTCGCATAGTAAGCTTACAAGCACCACGCTCTTTTCGCCAACATCAGCATCTTTTTTCCGTTTTCCACACGTCCTCGTAAAACAAGAGCAAAGTGCAATGCGCCGCTCCGGCCGCATCGTCACCCTTGTAGGACCGAGCGCGGCTCCCCAGTCCGCTCGCTCCCCAGACTCCCACAGGGCCGACGGTCACGTTCCACTGGAAGGACACAGACCCTTCACCTAGGAAAAAGTGTCCTGAGATCTGGAAATGGGAAACCAACTAGCATTTCGTGGAAGAAAATGCACCTGTTTCTTCCTTTTCTGTAGCCAAAGCGGGGAGACACTAAAAACAGGATGAAGCCGGAGCCCTTCCCTGTGGGAGAGGGAGGGCGAGGGGGCTGCTGGTAGAAGCCAGCCGGGGCGAGGAAGGGTCCGTGCTGGGGCGTGGGGAACAGGGAGCATGTGGATGTCTGGCCGCGGTTATAGCCCCAGTGGGCCCAGGTAGACAGGGCAAGAAATGCCTTCGAGCCTCGTGTCCAGAGTAGCTCAGAAAATGCCGCCATCCCCATAGTGACTCAGGGGTTCTTCCAGCCCAGCGAGGGATTCGCTGGCAAACTTTGGGGAGCATCCCAAAGATGGGCATAAGCCAGCCGGCCGGTCCCAGCCACAGCTGTCCTAGAGCAGACGGAGGGGTGAGCGGGCAGGAACGTGCGAGAGCGGGCGGGAGAGAAGATTCCGGGTTGTGGGAAGCCTGCAGGAACGAGAGATGCAGGAGCAATGTGCTCCCAAGGCCGCTGGCGGCAGCGGCAGAGCTGCTGGAGGCAGGGAGGGCCCCTGTTCCCGCTGGGAGGCTGGTGGGTAGTCGCTGCTTTTAACCTCACCCCGGGGATCAAAGGCAGCCGTGGGGAGGAAGAATAGCAATGAGCTGGTCTTTGATGGAGACAGCCCAGGCTCCCACTTCTCTCTGCACCCACCACTGACCCTTCCCGCAGCCACGGGGGGCTGGGGGCTCTGTTCCAGGAAAAAGGGAGAAATCTCAGTTATTATGTTTTGGAACACAATCTTATCTTTCATTTTATTTTAAAGCAGTTTCCCCCAAAGATCCACCGTAGTATCTGACCGAACTATATTGACAAAACTGTAGCAGTGTTAAAGAAAACGCTTTAAGCTTACCACAAATCCGACTCAGTAGCTTCAAATAATACACATATATATATATATTTTTTAACTAGGACAAAGCCCAAATTCTAAGACAGTGGTAGAAATATTATATGATGAAACTCTGGTGGTATATAAACAAAGTCATTTTTTTTTTAAGAGCGTTCTAACACTGATGCCGAATTATTGATTGCTTTGTGGCAGAAGCGTAATCCTAGTTTTTAAACATCGTTGTTAATTCCAGGGATCCCCCTGTGAATGACTTCTCATCTTTGTCAAAAAGTCAAAATAGGAAAGACACATTTGGTCAATATTATTGGACTATTTTAAAAGGCTGTCCTTTAAATGACACTTCAGAGATGAAACGATCTTTGGTCTCCAGTTGTGAAATGTTATTTGTGGTGTCTTCATCGAGGAAGGTCTTGGTGGAGACGGTTATCCCAAGCATAGCGCTTGACAGATGTCCAGGCAAGTTCAAATAAATTATCTGCCGTGCTACAAACTTCTCCATCATTTCCCAGTCTCGGGCGTGTTTGATGACAGTGCTCTCTGGGCCATCATGGGATGCAGTAGCCTCAGAAATTTAGAGCAGGTTCTCCGAGGGGCCTTTGCATTTTTATGAAGCCTCTTACTTGCCCAAAGCTTAAATAGTCAAAATCGAACTTTGCTCTTCCCATCATTTTTGGAGTGATTACAGGGTCAGATTAAGATTGACTATATGTGACTATGGTCACAGTGCCTATATGTTAATAGTTACACTGGGAAACAGGCATAGACTGGGATTGTCCTAGCTGAGACAGAAAGAATGTCACCCTAGTGAGGGTGACTTGTCTAAGTACCCTTGCCCTTAGATACAGCCTTTGTTTCTCACCGGTGGCCTTCCTGGGACTTGCTTGTGTTCTATGCTGGTACAAAATAAACATTTCCTGACACCCTGGAGAGTCCAAATCACGGGCCGCAGCTACATCGCACCACGCCGGCCTGCCAGTCCCTTCACGGATGGGGCAGTTTGTACACTAGCAGGACACAGAGGTAGACAAATGCAGGAAACTGTCCTTTCCAAGAGGAATTCTTAGCTGCAGATTTTTGGTGGAAACTGTTGGTCCACTCTGATCTACTCATTTAGCACCTGGTTTGGGGAACTTTCCATCATCCTACCTCCTACACATGTGTGACCTGGTAAATTATTTTAAATACAGTTATTTAATAGCATAGTCAAAACTGAAAGGTCATCAGCCTCATTTTCTCATTAACGCCACACCAAATTGATTCCAGTATTCGATGCATAGACGACCTCAGTGTTTCACCTTCTTTATTCAGATGAAGGTGCTGAGCAGAGCTCACATGCCACTAGTCAGAGACATGAGTGGGTTGGTAATATCTGGTTTCCAGGCAGAGGAAGTTCGAGGTTAACCCCAGCCTTGAGATCTACATAAAATATGTAGCACAGTCATTAGTCGTTAGCAGCAGGTTAGCAAAATTCTAAAACAGCAGGAGAGAAAAATATTCTCTTTTTGATAGCTGTCAAAGAAGTCATCTCACACTTTTTTTTTAATTTCATAGGACAAGTCCTCAAACTGAAATGTGGGGGTTTTCTTATATTTTTATCAAAAATGTTTATATTGTTAACAGCTTATGCAGGTACAAAACAGGCACCCAAGGCAGCTCATGATGCAAATTTAGGCAAATATATTTTGAATATCTTTGTACCTGCGCGTTGATCTGTAGCAATATAGAATTAGGACTGGATTCGTTTATTAGGTTTTTGTGCTGTAAACTTTACCTGTTTTTTTTAAAACCTGAAATGTCACTGTTTTGGTCCACTACTGTTTCCCCAGGCCTGTAACAGTGCCACCCACTGAGCAGCACGGGGTGGTTATTTGTCAAATCATTAATATCTGGTGTTTTTACACATACAATCCTCGGATGTGCTAAGTCCCTGACACTGGGCCTCACTGTCCTGGGGGTCCCGAGTGCTTACTTGTCTCCCCTTCAGCTCCGGGGCTTTCTGCTCAGGGTCATGTGGATGAATTACCGATGGAACCCAACCCCCCCAAAGCATTCCTAGGGCCTGGGGGCTCCGGAGCTGGAGTCCTGCTAGGCGACCTCCAGCCCTTTGACTGGGGCACTTGTTAGAGCCAGGTGTGGTGGAAGGACTTGCCTTCCTTGTGAGGCACCTGATACTCCGATGCTATCACTCCCCTCCGACTGGGGCTGGCCACCCACCGTAGGAAAGGCTTGGGAACCGCCAGGATGCCTTTTCAGAGTCAAACCTCCCGCCCCACAGTTAGGAGGGAGTCATGAAATCATATGGAACAAGAAGCATTTCAAACATTTTAGGTGTTTACAAGATACTGTTTCTATGAGGACAGACCAAAAAAGGAGGGGAGCAGACTTTACAAATTAGCATTTGATTTTACCAAAAAGAAAAAAAAATCTTGATGTTTGCCACAGGTGACTTAAAATATAACAAAAGGTTGCACGTGATGCCCAAGAAAAAAGAAGGTATAATTTATCATCATAATATGTTGATCATTTACTCCCTGAAATCCTCAAGCTATAAGGATACGTGGTGCAGAGTTTTCAGCTAGTGTTTAAATAGTATTGAAAACTCCTAGGTCTTAAATGTACAATTAATTACAGGGATGGTGGATTTTTTTCCCCTTTCAGCACTTCAAAGACTTCACTCAAATTTAGTTATTTTTCTTTGCACTGCAGTAGTCCTGGCTTGGCATGTTCTTTTTCTTTTTGACTTTCTTACCAAGCACCTACTCCGCGCTTGGTGCCTACTTGCCAATGGGCGTACGTAAACAAGTTGGAAGAAATCCCAGGGACACGACCACGTAAAGGAAACGGCCACAGGACCAAATCAGAGAGCTCTGAAGGCCATGAGGGGGTGCAGTGTTTGGGGGGAGCTGAGAAGAGGGGTGGCCTCCTCCAGCGTGGGGGCGGGTGGGGTCTCCTCTTGTGCTGAAGGGCGGCCCGTGGGCCGTCGCCACGGGGATGGGTGAGCTGTCCGTCACTCGCACTGCAGTCTGTCCACCTTTCATCACGGCATGTCTAAAAGTCAATTTCCCAAGATCTTCTCTGATAGTTATCAGGACTTTTTCCCCTCGATGCCTACTCTTCTCTTGGTATCGGTAATGTATGTTTTTTGTGTTACAGTTCTCTGCTGAAAGTTCTCAGTTTTGACCGTGGTGGGTGATTGTTGTTTGGAAAATCTGGGTTACCCCTTGCAGCAGCCGCGTGTGCAGGGCCTTCAGGAGTGAGGGAGGCCGCGCGTGCCAGCCCCCTGCACGCCACCACCCTGCTTCAGTGCTGCCCATGGTTGTCACTGTCCCTCTGATAGCTGTATATGTCTCTGACGTTGAGTCAGAACTTGAGGGCTGCAGGGCAGCAGGTTTGTTTTATTTACTGCTGTTTTACGGCTCCTTATTAGAGAGCCTGGCTGGTGACGGGGCCTGTCTGTCCATTTGTTTGTCCGGACGTTGTCTAGCCCCACCGAGCGGTAGAAGGTAGAAGGGAGCACCTGGCACCACGTCGTCTTGGAACGGCGGGCAGGGCAGAGCGACCTACGTCAGTCCTTAGTTTAGCAGGGGCCTGGCCACCTTACTTGGCCAAGACAGAGAAGAGAGCAGGTGTGGGGTGAGGCGCGTCCGGAGTGGGGGGTTCGGGATGCTGTTTTGCCCAGGAAGAAATTGAAGTCAAAAGAGATGACCGGCCAGGCGCGGTGGCTCACGCCTGTAATCCTAGCACTCTGGGAGGCCGAAGCAGGCGGATTGCTTGAGGTCAGGAGTTCGAAACCAGCCTGAGCAAGATCGAGACCCCCGTCTCTATTGTAAATAGAAAGAAATTAATTGGCCAACTAATATATATAGAAAAAATTAGCCGGGCATGGTGGCACATGCCTGTAGTCCCAGCTACTTGGGAGGCTGAGGCAGGAGGATCGCTTGAGCCCAGGAGTTTGAGGTTGCTGTGAGCTAGGCTGACGCCACGGCACTCACTCTAGCCTGGGCAAGAAAGCGAGACTCTGTCTCAGAAAAAAAAAAAGAGGTAACGTGCCCAGGGTCGCGTGGCCCGGTGGCTGGGCTGGGATTGGAGCTGCTTTTCTGATGCCACGCTTTCTGGCTCCTTGTCGTGGAACCCAGCATGTCGCTCTGTCCCGGCCTGGCTCTGCCTCCTTCCTGCACCTCTGGCTGTGGCCATCCTGCGGGCCGGGGGCTCCCTCTCCCGGAGGTGGGCAGGGTGGGAGCTGGGCTGAGAGTCAGCCGGCACAGCTTGTCCGGGCTCCCGGAACAGGACGGTTTGGACGTCCTCACACACGGTTGTCGGGAGCAGCACAGGATTTGCGTGTAGCTGGAGCCCAGCAAGTGCTCGTTTTTCCTACATCCGTATGTTGAGAACTGCCCGAAAGTAGTGATTCCAAATATAGAAAATAAACAGAAGTGTTGATTTAAGGTCGAAAATTTGAAATCCATCTAAGCAGTAGGGAAATAATTAAGCAAAACCAAACACATCCTGTTCTTTATAGGGTTAAAAAAAGGAAAGAATGCCTTTACTTACTTTTTTATGACGTTTAACCCTGGATCGATGGGGTACGATACGTCACAACGAAATTAGCTCCTTTTTAAGTTGGGTCTTCTGCATATCAGGTTTTCCAAAGGCTGTGGACACCATCACTCTGCTTGCTCAAACCTCACGGAGAGCAGGTTTGGCACTCTGCGCCAGGGAGGAGCAGCCCGGCGTCCGTGTGTTTCTGTGCCTTGAGCAGAGGGAAATGGCCAAATGCTTTCAGGACCCTGGACAGAACCCTCCGTGGCCTGGCCTCACCAAGGCCAGCCTTTCCGCCTGGGACAGGATACCTTCCTGTGCGGCTGTTGGTGATTTGCCTGCACGTGACTTCTCACGGAAACAGCCAAGTTCCTAAAGATGGGGAATTTATGTTATCAGAGACGGACCGTGCATCTGATTAACGTCTTGATTTAATTGATTTTCCACAAGGCACGCTCAGTCTTTCCGCATGCAGCCTGCTCAGCGCAGCCTTCCGCGTGAGACAGAGCCTCTGTAATTTAGCAGCTATGAGCACCAACCCTGAGGAATGGCCGAGCCTGATTATGTAAAAAGAGAGGAGGCAGGAGAGAGAAACAGGAGTCTCTTGAAATGATTTCGTTTCCACCTTACAGGACTGCTCAGCGTGCCTTTACATTTTGTGAAGTGCACCGGATCGATTTAAACTTGGCGCAGCTTGCCTTCAGCTGAAAATCAACGAGAGAACAGTGTGGTTTTTGACCCTTCAGTATAAAATCCCGACTGGCGTTCCCGAGGGCCTTCCTCTCTGGCACGTTCTCCCACCGGCTACCCCAGGCTCTCCGCCTGCCCTGACCACGTTCTTCTGTCGCTCCCTGAACCCAGAGGATGGCAGAGGAAGTGACCAAGAGGTCGGAGAGCAGGGGAACGCGACTCGGGGCTGGTTGGGGGGACCCGAAGGGGCTCGTGGACCCCGGGCTGTTCCACCGGGGCACGTCCTCTGCTCCTCGGAA